>VVHJ01013985.1:4379-16188 GCA_015107715.1 Tylochromis polylepis | reverse complement strand
TTTCCAGTCACCTTTCTCACTCACTATGTGTTCATAGACCTCTCTGCATTGAATCATATCTGTTATTAATCTCTGTCTCTCCTCCACAGCATGTCTTTATCCTGTTTCCTTCTCTTACCCCAACCGGTCGCAGCAGATGGCCGCCCCTCCCTGAGCCTGGTTCTGCCAGAGGTTTCTTCCTGTTAAAAGGGAGTTTTTCCTTCCCACTGTCGCCAAAGTGCTTGCTCATAGGGGGTCATATGATTGTTGGGTTTTCTCTGTATCTATTATTGTACAATCTACTGTACAAATATTAAGCGCCTTGAGGCGACTATTGTTGTGATTTGGCGCTATATAAATAAAATTGAATTGAATTGAACTGAATTAGAGTAATCCATCTGAGTCAAAAGCTTTAAACACTTGATTTCAAGCATGATTTTGTCACCATAGACTGAAAAATTTGGAAAAAATTAAGCCAGTGTGAAAGTGCCTCAAGCCTGCATTTTG
Source organism: Tylochromis polylepis (assembly GCA_015107715.1). Classification (NCBI taxonomy): domain Eukaryota; kingdom Metazoa; phylum Chordata; class Actinopteri; order Cichliformes; family Cichlidae; genus Tylochromis; species Tylochromis polylepis. The sequence continues at coordinate 15,702 of VVHJ01013985.1, read as the reverse complement.
TCTCACAGCCACCAGAGGGCGATACCTGTGGTTGGAAAAAGACTTCCAATCCTATAGAGGTGTATGAGACAACAGCTTTCTGTCTGGACCATTGTAAACTTGTTCCTGACGAGTTTATGGGCTTAGTTACTCATTTTGGATCATACTGACTAAAAATTAAGTCTGTGTGGCAAATCTCGGCCATACTGTGTTTCAAAATTGAGGATTATCTGTGGTATGAAACCGAATGCTCATTGGTGATGGTGGAGATGCCACCCCTCCCTGGCACCGCAATTTTTTTGCCACCTAGATGGCAACAGTGTAAAGAAGCATATGGTTATTTTAGGGACAGATACCCCACCCACCTGCTTGCCAAATCTTTTTGTTTGCCAGGGGCAGCCAATCAGAAGAAAGTTTCCTCAAAAGGAGGGAAAAGGAGCTAAAACAGCTTGTTTCAGACTGAGGGCATGCACAAAAGCCCAGGATAAGATAAATAAGGATAATTTTAACATGGACTCAGGCTAACTCTAATGAAATCTGTGAAAATGTTCGACATGCAAACAGTATTTGGCCTCAGTCAGCCAACCAGTCAGCCGTTAAACAGTAAACTGCTTACGCTTCACACTGTTTGGTGTAATGAGAGGCAGAAAGAGAGTGTGAGCACATGAAAGGGCTGACGCATGCCGTGGCAGGGTACTATCTCTGCTGTTGCAGTGGTCAGAGCTTGACGGGTGTGTGGGAGAAAAAGGGAGAAAAAGGGAGAGGAAGGGAGGGAGGGAGGGTTTGACCTCTCACAGTAGGTGAGGAAGGAACAGATGAAGGGAGGAAGCAGGCTCTCTGATGGAGTATCTGGTTGCACTGTAGGGAGAATGATAAGAATCAGCAAAAGCATGCAGGACTGTGTGTGAGAGCACGAGAAAGGAGAAGACTGATTAAAGGACAGAGAAGACAAAAGAGATGAGAGGAGTACTGGAGAAAGGAGCTCAAACTTGAAACAGGAAATCGTGGGGCGTCTTGGATCTGTCAACTCAATTAAATCAACCATGTTAAACTGAATTTTTGAAAACCTTAAAATCTCTCAGCAGCTAATTGTTTTTTCTTTGTATTCACTTTTACTTCAAAGAAAAATGTTTCCCAGTTGACAGGTAAGCAGTTCGGAGACAGCAACAGTACCTGCACACCTAACTGTGCAAACTATTACTATAGACTTTAATACTGCTCCTCACCTAAAGTCCAGTAAAAGTAAGCAGCTCATATGCAAAACAAACATCCTACTCTTCCCCAGATGAAAACATTAAACACACTATCTTGTGCAGAGCCCAGCCTACAGTAATATCCACAGCTGACACATATTTTAGTGCTAATCGACATGCTTATGAATGCAACAGTTTGTGACTCATGTTACAGATGGACTATGACTCATTGTTTTTGACAAATGACCTACCATGTAGGTCTGTTTGCATGTGGGCATATGTGGGTCATATTAAAGGAAAAGCATGAATCCTTGACTCTTACAGTGAGGGGCTGAGTTCCTAATGTTACACTCTGGCAGTATTTTACTGGCATTGTTTGGGTAAACTTGTTTTCTTGGCAGGAAAAATCACAGAAAATCTGGGTTGTTTTTTTTTAAAGTTGTTCTGAGTGGGAGCAGATGATGGCAGTGCCCACCTCAATAAGAAATAAACTGTCACTGAGTAGTTTTGGGAGTGCAGCAATGATATAAATCATCTTCAGTCTTTGAAGTCACCAGATCTTAGGTTAGGTTGGAGAGGTAGGATGGATGGATGAACGGATTTCTTTTTATAGATAAAAGACATCTAAATAAAAGACACAATCTTTGATCATTCCTTAAAGCAGCCAAAGTAAATAAAATTCAGTGTCAGAAACTTAGGATGCTCATCTGCCAGAATAACAGCTGCTGAAGCTCACATTTACGAACCAACCAATTGGAATACAACGTGAAATGATGCAGATGAACTCGATACCAGCACTTGTAGGAAAAAGAAGCCAAACAAACTTTAACAGAGTAGATGCAAAACAGAATTTGTCTTGTTTCTGAGATGCTTCCTCCAGCTGTTATTGTGACTGCAACAACGAAAGCGTAGCAGGGAAACAAACAGCCGCGTGTCATAGATTGCAGTTTTGGACTATTATGAAACAGTCTGATGTCCTCCCCAAGTTAGAGTTCCAGAAAACTGATTTCCACTCACACTGAAGATGTTTTTCCTTTAATTTGTCACTCCTCTAGAGATGTAGGCTTTGTTAGGAGATAATTTCACAAAAAAATATCTTCACACTTTTAAATGATTTTTTAATAAACACTGTGTACAGTATGTGGTGGATGATGCTGTGGCATTATTAAGTTAACCTGATACTTGAGTGTATTTTCACAAAGTTAAAGGGGGGGGTCACTTCAAAAATAAAGAAGAAAGATACACACTGCAGCAGGAGACATGACACAGACACTTTAATCCCACTGCTTGCAGCCCGTGCACACACATACAGATTAAAATTCATGCAAACCATGTGGATACATATAAAAACATGGTATACAGACATTCACAGTCATATCCAATTATCCAAATCACAGCTTTCTTGTAGGAACAGAGATGCTCATTGAGGCAGTTTGGTGCTTCATAAATGTGCATCATGACCTCAAGTGGTCCTTAAAGGTCTAAACAAGCAAAATCTGTGCTATTAAATAAATAAAATGTACTAAAGCTATTGTCGAAAGCTTTAGAAATGTAAGGTGTTGGATATACGAAGCATCAACTAGCAGTTCATTTATAACTGAAAACAGGTTTTTGTTAATTAGACCGAGAGCCGTGCTTCATTAATGAGTCTCCTTCTCTTTTCACGAGAATATCAAGATGCCAACTTGAGCTCAGACAAATACAAGCGAAGAGAAACTAACAAGCTCAACAATATTCCTGCGGATCACTTTCAGCAGCTTAATCAGATGTTTTGCCTCGAGCTTCGAGTTAAATCAGCTCGACGCTTACATCCACGCTTCTGTAAGAGCAAACCTCCATCCCACTCGAAATGTCGCAGACACGTTTCCTTACAAAGTTTAATTATATGCAGACCATCTGTGGTTTTCACATAGTCTGCATACGCTTAATGCAAGTTCAATTTGTTTAATTTACATAAAAACACATCACCACACATTGACTGCAGAGTAGAATTTAACAAGATACAAGAGTTTCTGTCATTATTACTCTGGTACTTGATGGGGGGGAAAGTGCCAGCTCTCAACCTTCCGAGAAATCAAGACACTTAAGTTTTGCAGTTAATGAGAGCACTGTATCCAACCTTATATCACTTTTATTTAAAGGGGAACCTATTATGCTCATTTCTAACTCCATATTTTCAGAGTCTACTAGAGTAGCTCTGCATGATTCACAAGTCAAAATCATCTTTATTTAAACTTATACTGGGTGTTGGTGCAGCCCTTCATTTCATCCTCTGTGTTGTTTTCTTCACCCTCCCTTTAAGACAACTTTCTTCTGACTGGCTCGTGGTAAACTAAAGGTCATCTCAATGACCATATTAAGAATATCCTGTTATGTTACTGGGTCTTTCAGCCTGCATTTTGACTTTTGTTTTTGGACTTATGATTCATTCTTTTGGATTTGAGTATTTCATAGAGCCTCGTAGTTTTGCTATTTATATTAATAGTTCTTGCTTCTTGCTTGTTTATGTTTGTTCCCCTTTCGTGTCCAGTCAGTCTTCAGTGTCTCCATGTTTGTTTACCTTCGGTCTTCCCAGTCCTGTCTCCGTGGCTGTCTGGTCTCTCTCTGTTGTCAAGTTCCTTCGTCTTTTGTCCATATGTCTTAGTCTGAGTCTCAGTATGTGTGTTACTTCCTGTTTTATTTTGAAAGTCCCCTGTCTGGTCAGGTGGATTCCATTCAGCTGTGTTCCCAGGTGTGTTCACTCTGCCCTAATTCCCTCCTGTGTATATACTGTGTGCATGTTGCTTGGTTCTTTGTTGTGTCCTCTCTCATGGTCTGTGGAGCCTTCTTCTTTTGGGCCACACGTTTGGTTTTTGTTGCCTGTTTGCTAGCAATAATGCTGTGATTTTGAGTTTTACATCTGTCTGCTGAGTCCTGAATTCTTGGTCCACTCGCTGCCTGCCACATGCCCCGCTTCTCATGATAAATCGTCTCTTTTGGCAACAGACAGAGCAAACTTTTTTTTTTTTTTAAACTGTCTGCAACTCAGCATTGAAAGCAGTTTGAGGCCTGAGCATTAGACTCACAGAGATTACTTTTATACACAATAAATGTTTGGTCATGATTAATAGGAGCACCATTTTTAACAGAGTATATATGGAAAAGCATAATAGGTCCGCTATGATGACTCTCAATTCTCATATAAAAGAGACAAAATGTGTTATTAAACTTAATGTTGTTTGGGTTCATAGATAACTCTTAACAGAGAGACCTCTGTTTTTGCTGTCAAAATATACACAATCTGACTTTTCTCCTAAGTATTCTCCTTTGTAGACCAAAAAGCCTCTGGAACCTTCTTTTCAGTCATTTTGTTTTTCAAGTTCATTGCAGAAAAATGGCATTAAAGTTAATTAGACTGACTATATTGTCAAAAGCAGCATTTTGCATTTCACTTTGCTTTTAATGCGTGTAACTACTTTTCTTTTTTGTAAATCTGTCTGCAGAGTAGACACGATCTGCCCAGCTCCATGTGATTTTTAATCTTCATTTTTTTAAGAAGCACCATGAAATAAATCAGAAAATCAAAAAGTCCTTTGTGCCCATTCCTGTTTGCATTTCCACCACGATCGCAAAACTGTGAAAATCAACTTAATTAGACTGATAGCAGATGAAAAAGCAACAGGTTTTCAACAGTTTTCCCCCAGTGCGTATCTGACAAGACCGAGACACAGTGGCATCCCACTGAGAACGCCTGTCTCCACAGTAGGAGGTGATTGGGTACTCTTTCTTGCTAGCTACCATATAAAAGTTAAGTTTTGTTTTTCTTTGGCATCTTTGTTGGCAGTGTTTCTCAGACACGACTAATTCAGCCCCAGTAGTTTTTTAAAACAAACGAAAAAGTTCAAGCAGGTTTCTTGTTAGAGCCATTAAGTTAGATTTCCAGACTATAACCCTCTTTGATGTGTACACTAGAATATATGTGAATTGTAAACTGAATCTAAGGCAGGATTACAAAGAGAGCAAACTAAGCAAATGCTCAGGAACCCACAACTCCAGGGGGACTGATAAGTTTGTCACTGATGATCGGTCCTGCATCCTTCATGTTTGGCTCCAGTAAATGAGAGGGACTCAAAGACTGGAACCAAACTGTTTTAGTTTTGCTTTTTTCCATCAGTGTGTCGTGTAATTATCAAGCAGAAACCCAAGGAAAGAACTGTAAGACAGCGGCAAAATATTTTTGGTGTCACTATATCTTTAGCAGTTAATGAATCACTAAAGGCCAATCATTATTCACTGAATATTTTAAGACTTTTTTTTCTCTGCCCAGTAGATGATGAGTTTGCTGTCAAAGAAAAATTGCTAGTTTTTAATTACTTTTGACAAATCAGTGGATTATTTTGGGTTTGGAAGTTTCAGCTTTGGACTGGTGCTTATATAGCACTTTTCTACTTAAGCCGCATTCACCCATTCACGCATTCACGCACACATTCATATAGTTCTTCATTTTTTAGTGCTTTTTAATAACTAGCATCCTCACATTTGTTGTATGCCCAAGGGCGTCTCCAGTCTCCACACATTTTGACACTGGAGAAGCCCTTCTGATTGGTAGATGAGCCCCCCACCTCCTGGGCCACAGTCGCCTGTGACGCCACAACTTTGGAGGTGTCTGGGCACTTAAAAAAATGAAACTGGTATAGTTGTGATCAGAATATCTGCCATAGGGCCTGATATGATCACCCCAGCGATTACTGAGCCAAACAGGGTATATCCCTCTGACACTCACACTGCAAAACACAATATGCACTGTATTTTAATACAATTTAGTGTAAGATCATCAGACTTTGTTTTTTATATCCCTTAATGGGGCCTGTTCCAGCTTTGATAGGGCAAGAGGTGGGGTCAACCTTGGACACATCATTCTTTTCCTGCCTCAGTTCTTTACACTCTTTCATCTCCTTTTTTTTTAATCCATTCTAGTCACTCACACTTCCCATCTCTTCATCTTCATTCACAGAAATAACAACTACAGCACTTCCCATCACCCCACTCGCATCTACGTCTCCCATGACCACATTTGGTGCGACCACCACAGCACCGATCACCAACCCCGGCACGACACCAATTATAGAGTGTGAAGATGGACGACTGGACTGCATCACTGAAACTGAGCCCCCTGAATACGACGAAGGTAAACCACAGAAACTCTGTTCCTTTTAGTTTGCTCTCCGTCTTGATTTGTGTACCGCTCGCCAAATTAAAATGCAAAGCAATAAAAGGTAAAAGGATTGAACATGGGAATAAAAGCCTTTCTTCTTTCTTCCTTTAAATGTTATTGATTTCATTTCTTCTATAATGAAGCCCAGTTGGAATTTGATCATGAGAAAGTCTCCCTTATCTTCCCACTAGCTGCTATAGTTTTGACTGAATGTGGTCTTTTTCTGTTCAGCTTTATTTATTTATTAGCTTTTCTTTAGCGGTGGGTGACTATCCTTGTTTCCAGTTCTCCTTTATACTCTCTTTTATTGTCAACCACATTAAGCATTATGCCTGTTTTCTATGATTTAAGACCCTAAAAAAAAAATCTAAAAACTGAACGTTAAACTGTTTGGCTTGAATGCCTGGTACTAGTTTTTCATAAAAGCAGATATGTTGTGTTTGTGCTGGCATCTGTGTGGGTGAGAAAACCCTCTCTGACCTTTGACCCCAAACTGACTGTCCCATCTGTCTTTCGCAGGAGGCACCACGTCCACCAACCCTATTATGGAGTTCATGCCAGGTGAGCATTTCCGCCACAATCTGCTCCCATGTTTTCCCTGTACAATGTGTTTCATTTAAAGCAAAGTTGAACCATTTTGCAGGCAGCTGTAGATATGAAAGTGCTGCTCGGGGTTTGCCTGATCGGTGCATTAATTCAGCGAATGGCCCCATTATTCAGTGTCACCAACGGTACTGACCACGGTCACAAAGAACAATGAAGCTGACCTCCATTAGAGTTAATAGCTTTTTCATGGTCCCACTTCACAAATGAACCTGACACTGCTGAACCCTGACACTAGTGGACTACAGAGAGAGACAGAAAAGACGCATGTGCTATTAGGTTGTATATTTACAGAGAGAGAGAGAAAGAGAGTGAAAGAGAGAGCAAAGTTTTTTTTTCATCAGTGTTTTTCATCTTTGATGCCAGACCAGCTGTATTCAAAAGAAGATTATTTCCTTGTGTAGTAATTTGCACAGCGCAGATCACAGAGGCTTGAAGATGCACAACACCTGTAGGCAAGCTTAAATGCTGTGCCACATCTGCCAGCTAGATACAACTAGAAGGCTATCAGCTGATCAGAAGGGTACCAGCTGAGCTTGTATTTGTAGCTTGCCTTAACTAGCACTATGCTCAGTTTTTAAATATAACATAAAAAAAATCAGTTTAATCAAAGTTTTTATAAAGTGCTGTACACAAAAATGAATAAATACATTGAAAATCATAAAAGAAATAGTTAAAACTCAATAGAACCTCAGCTATGCTGATGCTTACACAGTTTGGACATAGGGGTGGGACATCCACCACTTTTACTGGTACTGGATTCGCTGGTAGATTTCTATAGTCTGATTCTTGAGGTGCCATCACTATATATTTCTCTGGGTTAAACCTTCTTACATAAATGAAAAGGTTTCTAAAGGTTTCAACAGCAAGGGGGAAGGATCAAGGAAGGGAGAGAAGCAAGGAAATTAGAGAAAAGGTCAAGAATTTTGTGCAGTAATGTGTTTTTTTTTTTCATATTCCTCTCCCTGCAGATTTATCTTAAGCCCCACCAGAAACGTTTAAGTAGTGTTTTGTTATCAAGGAAGAACTTAAAACTTTCTAAGGGCGTCTGAGGTTGAAAGTCATGATCGTATTAATTATCCAAATTATCCATAAAACTGCACTTTACAGATGTGGAAACAACAGCAGAAAAGAGAGACTGAGTGGCATTAGACTCGTGAGATAGTGTGAAAAAACGGCAGGTGTTAATGGAAAGAGAAACATTGATTTTGTGATTCTGCACATGCATTTAAAGCCAACTGCGGTGCTCTGTTTTGGTCATTTATAGCTTTCTTTGCTGGGTGAACATTTTAGCACCACATCACAGTTCACCCTCCCTTGCGAGTACACCAAATTCAACTCATTTGGAGCAAACAGCCAGCCTGAGAAGAAGAGGAATGAATAGGCAGAAAGGTTAAAAAATGGCAGCCCTGACAGGGAGAAAAAGAAATAAGGGGGGTGAATAGTGAGGGGAAGGAGGCTGGGTGAGAAGGATAAAGAGGCAAAAAGAGAAAGGGAGAGTGCAGGTAAAAGAGAGGAACAGAGGGAGGTGAAGTGAGAGCAGTGGAGGAAGAATAAAGGCCTCTTGGGTCTCAATTAGCTGAGCTGAAGCATCGCGTGAAGACAGCTTGGGGTTGCTGGATGGTGGGTGGGTGGGTGGGTAAGGTGGGTATTACTGTGTAGCTCCATGGTCATCTCTGCATCCTATTAGCCTCTCAGAAACATGTCCACTGTTGAGAGATTTCTGCATTTATATGGATGCTGCGGTGAACCACCCGTCAACTGCTGGCAGAAGCAGAGGAAAAAGGGAGGGTTTTTTCTGTTTTGGGTTTTTAAGGGGGCCACATCCGTTGATGTTGGTGGCACCCCGCCCTGCTCCGTGGTCCCTCCACGCTTTGGTTTCTCTCTCTCAAAGTGCTGATCCCAAACATATGTACATGCTTAGTGCTGTTTTCTATCAGGGTTGACGTCTTGCTGAGGATGTGGAGGAAAATGCCCTCCAGTACTGCACAATGTACATACAATCACAACGGTCTCTCTGTTTGTCTCACCCCATTCCATCTGCACAAGCCTTTTGTTTGGTGTGATATGCTTTCCACAGGCTGCACAATTTATACTCAGAGAGTACACGACAGCAGGAACAGCTTCCTGATAGGAAGGCTAAAAGACTTGCTGTCCTTTTTTTTCAGGCCATCTCCTCTTACCTCCTCCTGAATGACACAGATTGGTCAGTGAACACAGCACCAGATCGTAGCTGTGCGCCTCGTCACTTAAAAACCTAAGCAGTTTGTCACATAGCATAGCATCTTTTCAGGGACTTGATTCAGTTCTCAAGAAGGGTTTACAGGAGCAGATAGGAGCTGTTTACTTCAGGAGTATTTGGGATTCAAATGAAGGACTACTGCTTCCTTAAGGTTGTCTTTAAAGTGATTGACCTACCAGCAAAGATAGAAATAAATGTCTGCTTATGCATAATAGAGGCATATACATCAAGCAAGCTAACTGGTTAACACCCTTTTTTCTGGATGCCAGTTGGTTGCAAGGAAGAATAGTTTCTCCAAAAGATCCCTGGGTGTGTACATCTTCATTCTCAGTTTCCTGGAAATGTTTTAGCTGGAAAAGTACTACTGGTCCACCTGGTGGCTTTGATGTATGAGTTTACATGTAAAGTATCAGTGCATCTGGCATTTTAAGTAGCAGCAAATCTGTTCTCAACATACTGATTGACTCATCGATTGATTGGTATCAGACTGATGAAACCTTAAAACTGGGGACATTTTAAGCAAATGTGTTAACCACTACAATGTCATGTAATGTATCAAATATGAGTATGTGGTATAAAGACAACCTTGTTCAAAGGGATTATGTCCATGAAGTTGTTCTAGGTGGTAGTTGGACATTTATAGTTGCCTGAATTTATTTGCTTTAGTTAAGACACAATTCTTAGAGGACCTTCCCAGACTAGGACTGAACTCACAAAAACAGTGCTTACTAATAGCTGATTAATGATTACAGGGAAAATCTTCTATTCTATTTTGTAGGTACGAGATTCTTAGAAGTGCTTTTGTGTCTTTTTGCTGCAGCTTACTTGTGGTTCGCGTGTAACTTTGACTTCTCGTCATTCTGCGGCTGGACCAGAGAAACCGGTACAGGGGCGGAGTGGATCATCCAGGCCAACGGGGCTCCTGCTATCCACAGAGGACCACCCCTTGACCACATGGGTAGGTGATGAGTGCTGACTTTTGTGTTCAAGTTTTTTTTTCTCTTTCTTTGAACTAGTGGCACTCGACAGATGCTTTGGGAGAGTGCTCCGTAGCTCTCCATGTTACTATGCATCTGCTGAAAAGTCTGTTGAAACCTCTTATGCTAGAAATGGGAATATTTTCAACAAAGCTTTAAATAACACTATACAGTCCCTGTGCTGCTGTAAATTCACAACTCTGCCTTTTTTCTGTTTAAAGAAATGAGGAAAAACATGCCTATGATGTAAAAAGAAATTCCCATTGGACACCTAACCTTGTTCTTGCTCTGAAGGACAAAGACTTTGTGAACATGGAAATATATCACAAAGCTAAGTAGGCCTGATGCTCTATGTGCTGTTATGCACATCAAGAGCCTGGAGCCACTCACTCATGACACAATGTTAGGTCCCTCTTAGGTCCCAAAGGACATATTTGGGTAATAATTACTGTAAGAGGTCCATCCATCTATCCTGTAAAGTGTATCTGGCAGAAGTCTAAGAAGAGATGCCCAAACTTCTTTCTTTTGGTCACCTCCAGATGCCCAAACAACCTCACTTCAAGCAATCCTACCCTGAGCCCCACCAAATGACCATTATTCACCCTTTTCCTAAGGCTGTGACCACACACCCTCTGAAGGAATTTCATTTCCACTGCTTGCATCCATGAGCTTATTCTTTTGGTCACTACAGGACCTTCTGGCCCTTGGTGAGGGTGGAAATATAACTCAACCTCTGAGCCTGTTAGTTTCCCGCCTTCAAAAGCCCAAGGTGCTTGAGCTTCTCCACTTAAGGCAGTAACTCATCCATAAATATCAAAACCATACTCAGTTTAAATTTGTCATCTCTGACCACTACCCTATACCCATCTGCCATCATGGAGCACAGCCGGCAAACATTTTCTGTATCTGAACTGACCCAACCTTCCCAATAAGAATCTTTTCCTGATGAGAGCAGCGTCTCTCACCAAGTTTTACAATGGAACAGTCCAGAGTGTTCACAGCTGAAAGCAGAGGATCTAATCGTAAGCAGAAACAGAAGCATGCATATGTTTTGTTTTTTGTTATGTTTTTTATTTATTTTTTTATTTTTTTATTATTTTTTTTTTTTTTTTGTTTTGTGGGTGGGGGGGTTTTT
>VVHJ01013979.1:0-17177 GCA_015107715.1 Tylochromis polylepis | reverse complement strand
CTGAGTCCCCAGACCCCCAATAAAGCAAAAAACTGCACATTCCAGGGTGGCCTTTTATTGTGGGCAGTATAAGGTACACCTGTGCACTACTCATGATGTCAGATCAGCATCTTGATGTGGCACACCTGTGAGGTGGGATGGATTATCTTAGCAAAGCAGAAGTGCTCACTATCACACATTTAGACTGATTTGTGAACAATGTTTGAGAGAAATGGTAATATTGTGTATCTGGAATGAATTTTAGATCTTTAAGTCCATCTCATGGAAAATCGGAGCAGAAACAAAGGTGTTGCGTTTATATTTTTGTTGAGTGTATATAGCAACAAATCACAACAACAGTCGTCTCAAAGTGAGAGAAAACCCGAACAGTCAGACAACTTGGTGACAGTGGGAAGTAAAAACTCCCTTAAAGAGGAAGAAACCTTAAGCAGATCCAGGCTCAGGGAGGGGAAGCCAGTCTTCGGTGACCAGCTGGGGTTTTATTATAAAAACTGGGTGGAAAATGGCTGAACAAATCTACTGATATATGGTGAATTTTGATCTAAGTCCAGTCTGCCTGTTACTCCCAAAAAATACACAGTGGTGTTTGATCCCTAACCAACTTTCAGTAAAGTTTGTTTAAAATGATATGTTGGCCTATGCTCTGTCAAACATATGGCAAAAGCATGTTTGACAGAATGACATCAAGTCATTTGAGCCCGAGAGAACGTTTCTGTCACAAGGTAGAAGCTGCGATTAGTTTTTGGCAAAGTGACTTTATTTAGTGAAGCATCTGACTGGCATTAAAAATGTATTTTTCCAAGGAGAGCTGGCAAAGAGGGTAGCAAAAACTGCAACAACATAACAGTTCTGTAAAGTAACCAAAAAGGACAGGATTGGTTATACTGAATTTAAAGATACTTTTAAAACAGGTCATTTCTTTATTTTATATATAACCCCTCCATGAATCACGTTGACACCTCTATTTAAAGTTACAAGCAAATGTACTACACACAGAAAACTCATAGACACATCAGAAATTGCTTTTTGGCACATCTGTAAAGGGCATTTCACACGCTGAACTAAACCATGCACCAGGAATGTCAAACTCTAAAAATTTTATTTTCATTTTAAGTGGGACAAACCAGTTAAACTCCCCCTTCTGTACAGAAATTAAACTACTATTTAATCAATTGGACATCTTAATAAAAAATAATAAGTGTATCTGAATATCTGATTTTCCGCAATATAGAGATGCTACTGTAATCAATCTTTCAGTAAGACTCTTTGGGCTTAAATTGTAAGAAATAAATGTATAAAATTACAACAACAACAAAAAAGTCAGTGGTAGCTCAGATGGTCCTGCAGTTGTTATACAGAAAGTTTCTGGTAATTCACAGAGCATGTCCTTTTTTGTGGACCCTTTGTAAAAAACAGAAATGAAAAAACAAAACAAAAAAACAACAGGAACTTTTCTGTTATTTAATTGCATTGGTGTAGTACGAATAGCCATGGGGAAGATCTTTATCTGCAGGAAAAGCTGCAAAACGTATTAAAATCCGTTTAAAAGTCCAAAAATGCATGTCTTTCATCACATTTTCCAAAGGCACCCAGTGGGTCTTTGTCCGGCTAATTCTGGACCTTATGTTTGACACCCCTGCTGTGCAGGGAAACATAAAACAGGCAGGAGGTACAACTGTGGACAGGACAAAACAATAGAACACATGCTACGCTATAAGAAATATAGGAAGAAATAATGCAGTTTATTGAAAAGCTCACAAAGATATAATGGAAATGTAATCAGTAAATGTGTTATCACGCCATATTTCAGCATTAGTTAATTTGACTGAGGGGATGTTTTGTAATATTGTAATCCACCCTCCCTATCAGTTTGTGGCGGTAAAGCACCAATCAGTTGTTTGTCAACCGCCAATAAACCTCAAAAAAGAAGAAGAAGAAGAAGAAGCCAAAGTTATGACCGGAAGTGAGTTTTTTTTCACTGTCTCACGCTGTTAAGGAAACCTACAGGCACATTAGCAATTTCCTCTTTGACTCTAAAGGTAAACAGTTGTATGTTACCTGTAAACAACACATATCATTTAGAAGCAAGTAGCCGTGTAGTGTGCCCGATATATACGCGCTCACAGCGGTTACCTGGCAGTTGTGTAAGCTAATTTAGCTGCTTCTGGCGGCTTGTGCTAGCTAACGCAATGTGAAAGCTAATGGGGACAGGGCACGGTAGAAAAGAAAGCAGCTAGAAAAAGTTACTCTTTAATGTTTGGGGGATAGAAATGTATATGAATTTCCAGGCTAAAGTTCAGGTTTCACCAAACCCACCGTGCTGAGGCTGTCTTAACACCAAAACTTAAAAACAAGTCCACCAGGAAACGTTACTACACTGCGAAGGAGCACAGCTAGCAGGAGTAACTACAGGTTTATTTCGCTTGTGGCTGCTGCCACTTTGTTTGTGTCCCCATACAGTTGAGGTTTTATTAGGCTAGGAAAGATAAACTTTATGACGTTTAATGTTTTATGACTCATTTGCGCTGGCGCTGACGATTAAGTGTTGCTCAATAAATGCATCTACTTGCTGTTATTACATTCCAGCCCTCTGAGCTAACCATGGCAAGTTTTCTCCTTGTAACAGGTAACGAGAGATGAAAAAACAAGATACGGAAGAGTCCACCACCCAGGCTGCTGAGAATGCTCCACCCACAGCAGCAGCAGGGACAGAGTTACCTGCAACTGCAAAGGACAGCTTGGAAAGCAACAGCCCCAAAGAGTCCGAACCACAGACACCACAGACGGATACACCGCCACAGGGCCAGGAGGGGGCAGGGGGAGGTAAACTTTGAATTCATGTCAATCCCAGCTGGAGTAGATTATATAGTAGGCAAAAACCTTCCTATCACCACCAGTCTTTGTGACTCACTTTTGTCATCTTGGTTTCCAGTTGTACATGCGTATATGCCTACCAAGCAACCAAAATGTAGGAGTAGAGCTTTTTTCTCTGATTCACTGATTAACCTGCCAGCCAGAAGGGTGCATGTACCTGTTTATTCCCCGTGAAAGGAGGCACACATACACAATTCTTTTTTCAGTTGACTGCTATAGTTTATAAATTCCTGCTCTAAAATCTTTCTTCTTTTTTTTTTTTGCAAATTATTTTGAGACGAATAATTAACTGTGTAATGTAATCAGATGCTTCTCCACTTAAACTTCCAATCTGCTGTCTACTTAAGTGGCCTGGCAGTTGATCGTAGTAGTTCTTATTCTGATCTGACACAGGAAGCTTGCTAATAGCAACATGTGATCCAGTGGTTTAGTTAGTGTGTCCCTCCCACTGCAAGCTGGGGGGGCCACTCTATGGCCTGCTTTAGACGGTATAACCTATGTAAGTGATCGATCTTGCATTTATGCTGGTGCTGGTGCATTATTTGTTAATTATCATAGGGCCGTATCTTGGTGTTTCATATGCAGTGCCTCCTGGGTCCTCGCTTGTTGCTGTGGTCAGTTTTTGTTTTTTTTTGTTTTTTTCAGGGGCAAACATATTTGTGACTGAAGTTTTCCCTCTTCTTTGTACACTCCCTCACGTCCATTCCGATAGTTTCAGGAATCTCCCTACAGGAATTTTCTGACATTTGTGAGTCCTTATATTGATGCTAGGATTATTATTCCTTGTACTGAGATCATTCAAATACTGCTGCGAAAAACAACAGTCACCTCAAGGCACTTTATATTGTAAGGATAAATATAATATAATAGACCCTCTGCAAACAAACAGCATTTAGCAACAGTATCATAAAGTATACAATCAAAAAGCTCAGTGCCTCTTTCATTTTCTGCATCTCAGTTGTCAAACTCCAGCTATGAAGTGCTTCTGCATCAGTTTCATTGTCATGCTAGATGCAAGCATCATAAGCAGTGTTAGCAGATACAAACAATGATATCCTCCTGGCAGAATATACTAATAGCAGGTTCAAGGTCCATGTCATAATGCTGGCAGCACAAATGTTTGCAGACTCTACACTGCTTAGAATAGTTTGCTTTCTGTTGTCATTAATTTGAGTTGCTTTCATTTTCTCAATCTTAAGCCTTTAATTTGCTGAGTGAGAGCCAGCATTGCCAAAGTGACAGTTAGGAAGTAGAAACACTGACCATGTGATCATCTGTAGTGATGATAACGTCAGTTACAGGCCTTCAGATGTGCATCGTGGTTGAGGACAGTGCCTAAAAGCACCTCAAACACACCAATCAATTAAAGATTCTCATTTATTTTCAAGATATTATAAATAAAAATTCTAAAATGTTGCTGAGCTGATAATCTAGGTGTTTTTTGTTTTGTTTTTGTAGCAGAATCATTTCCGACATGGTCTTGTAGGCAGTGAGCTTCATATTTCTCTCGCTGTAAATGTCGAATTCTAAATTGTCTGTTTTTTTTGTTGTTGTTTTTTTATTGTTATTATGAACTGAAAAACAAACTGCAAGAAGCTTTAGAAGAAGAAAAGCAGCTAGAGTAATTTCTTTTCTCCATTCTGTGTAATTGCAGAGGCTCCGTTGTCTCAGTGTGACATGGCAGAGGAGCTGAGCCGGCAGCTGGAGGACATCCTTAGCACCTACTGTCGGGAAAGCATTTCAGATGATGCCAGCGCCTTAGCTAATGGCCAGTCACACAGCCCAGAGCTCAATGGCCTGACCAATGAGAGGGAAGATGACAAGCCAGAGGAAAGCAGAGTCAACGGTGGTGACAGCGGTGTGGGAAAGCAGCAGAAGAAAACTCAGGAGAAGAAAAAAGTGAAGGGTCTAGGTAAGAGGGGGGAGGTGTGTTCAATGTTTTGGCCAGATTTAATAAGTGGGAGAAATTAGCGTGAGCACGCTGCACAAGAAAGAGCGATCCAAGTGGAAAGTTTGTGAGTAATCTACTAAACATGCAAATTTATGACTACACACAAAGCCATTTTGTTTCAGTAATCACCAGCACAGTCCAGAAATGCAAGTCAGGTGATACACATATTCTTTATCAGATCTACTCATTTTATATCTTTTCAATAATGGCATAGCATTTCAGGTCAAAGAGAAGCCAACTCAACATGATTTGAAATACGGGCCTTTGATCAGAAATCAGGGAGGACTGTGTTGGCTGTTGCAGGCTGAGGGAGCTGTTCTCGGTATAAAGCGGAGAGCTCTAATGGAGTGCAGTATGTCTGTCTGAGTCGCATTAAAAGCTGTATTTTAAAAGATGTTTCAGTGTGTTAAGTGAAAGATTCTATATCTGAGGGAAGTTAGAAAAATAAGTTGATGAAAGTGGATTGGTGATGGCACAGGGCTCCATGTATGTTCACTGCTGAGCTTGTGCTCTCTACCGTTTTTTGAAATATGACTAAAACCATGAAACACCACAAACTGCACCGCTCACTGTAAAAGTGCTGCCTGTAATACATCTGTGGCCTTGTATTTCCGTCTAGCACTCTATTAAAATGGCAGTGCTGCAGACCAAATATATGCAGGATTTGCTGCGTCCTCGTCTTCATTCATGCGTGTGTGCACACGTGCATCCTGCCTCACTACCGCTACCACCACAAATAAGTAAACTGGCCAGTCCTATCTCCTAAAAACATGTCCTCATAGAAAAAGTGTCAAGGAAATGTATTTTTCCTTCATCAGCTTGTAGTTTAAAAAGCTGATAACATCTGTGTGAGGTGGCGAGGTTCCATCCTGATGTTTTTATTTACCTTTGTTGTGTGCAGGGAAGGAGATCACACTTCTCATGCAGACTCTAAACACACTGAGCACCCCTGAGGAGAAGCTCGCAGGCCTCTGTAAGAAGTATGCTGAACTGGTGAGTACTTCTTCCAAAGTTTGTAGTTTCAGCTTTGGCTGTAAGCGTCTTTGTGATCGTTAACATAATAACAAATACTTCAGAAAATATTAACAGCAACATTTTAACTGCTGTAAAATTTACAGCCTGTCCCTAAGGACAAAAAACAACCTAAAATCAATCAGCTGATGAATATAAAGGGCAAAAAATAAAAGTTCAGAGGCCATATTTGAAAGCATGTGGTTTCTCACCTTTAAACTTTGGCTTTATTCATTGTTGGGTCAGCGCTGTGTATCTGTGGATACACAGGCTCGCTCTGTGCAACCCTCAGAGCAAGCCTGAGGGTTGCACAGCTGATATATTTAGACTGATCTGCAGTGAGTTCATGTCTGAGAGTAGAAGGAAAATGGAAAAGCTTGCAAGGAAATTTTGACTGAATGTTTTCTAAGCATCTTATTGTTTGCGTGAACTATACTCACATTGGAAAGCGTGTAAGGCAAGTTTGTCCTATCGTGTCTGGGTCACAAAAAATTAAACTCTTATAGGGAAGCAAGGCAGCTTCCTGCATATAAGGGTATAAATGTTAGTTTGGCGGTGTCTCACCTGAAAGAGCGTGTGTGTTTTACAGTTGGAAGAGCACCGAAACACCCAGAAACAGATGAGGGCGCTGCAGAAAAAGCAGAACCAGCTGGTCCAGGAGAAAGACAACCTGAGGAACGAACACAGCAAGGCCATCCTGGCTCGCAGCAAGCTGGAGAGTCTGTGCAGGGAGCTGCAGAGACACAACCGCACGCTCAAGGTACAAAAACAGCCTCCGTCCTCCATCTGTTACATGTATACACAACTGACATGCACAGAGACTCCTTAACTTTAGTCTTATTTTACTGATGAAGCGAAAACAGTTATGTAGGGTAAAGCTGACGATCACATAAAAAAAGCACTCGTCGTCATTATTGTCATCGTGTCTCCGCAGGAGGAAGGAATGCAAAGAACCCGGCTGGAGGAGGAGAAAAGGAAGGAGGTGACTTCTCATTTCCAGGTGACGCTGAACGACATCCAGGCTCAGATGCAGCAGCACGACGAGAGGAACGCCAGCCTCCGACAAGAGAACGCAGAGCTCGCCGAGAAGCTGAAGAAACTGTATGAACAGTATAAACTCCGCGAAGAAGTGAGTAGGCAGTGTTTTCCTTCACCCGCTTGGTTAAAGCGCCGCCAGCGAGTCCTCGTTTATTTGAAACTCTCGCCTCTCTGACCTTGTAATCCCACCAGCACATAGAGAAGGTGGTGAAGCACAAAGACCTGCAGCAGCAGCTGGTGGATGCAAAACTGCACCAGGCCCAGGAGCTGCTCAAGGAGTCTGAGGACCGCCACGAAAGAGAGAAAGACTTTGTAATTATCTTTTTCTTTTTAAAATGAATACACACAGTCCAAGCACAAGACGGAATCTACACACAAATGCACCAATCAGTCTGCAACAGCTTCGTTTTCTCCCTCCACAGCTGTTAAAAGAAGCAGTAGAATCCCAGAGGATGTGTGAGCTGATGAAGCAGCAGGAAGTTCACCTCAAGCAGCAGGTTTCCCATCAGCCTTTCAGATTTTCAGCTCAACTCGGGAATGACTTGAGAATTTAAATAATGTTGTTGTTGTTTTCCCTCACTAGTTATCACTGTACACAGAGAAGTTTGAAGAGTTTCAGACCACCTTGTCCAAGAGCAATGAGGTCTTCACCACTTTCAAGCAGGAGATGGAGAAGGTGAGGCGGCTCCACTAACGGTGAAGGTGTAAGAATGAAACTTCTCCTTGGTTATCGGCTGTGGTGACAGTCTTGTTCGCTTTGTGCTTACAGATGACTAAAAAGATCAAAAAGCTAGAGAAGGAGACGGCCATGTATCGCTCCAGGTGGGAGAGCAGCAACAAGGCCTTGCTGGAGATGGCCGAGGAGGTAAAGTCGGTTTGTGCTTATTGTGTCCATGTCAGCTGTTAAGACGCTGTAAACCATGGTAACAGTGGCACATGTGGCTCAACCAGTGTTTGAATAGTATAGCTTTTTAAAAATCTGTATATCTTTTCAGCTGTCTAAGAGAACATCCCCCTCTGCAGCCAGTATACAAGTGGACAACGCAGTTGCTTTTATTTTGAAGGTTCAGTCACTGCTAACTGGCTAGCAAGATGAAGGGCAATCCTCAAATTAACCTGCAGCTGGTTTATTTTAGGACGCAACATAAATAGTGGTGTATGTGCCACTATTGAGCTGCAGAGCAGAACGAGGATTATTGGTCCTTCTATGCTCGCCCTGGTCACACCTTGCGAAAAGTGATGCCACAATAGCTGGCTGAGCTGAGCTATGGTGTCGTTTCACCTCATCACGCACCTCTGGATGTTTTTGTAAAGTTGGCACAGCTGCCCAAGTTGCAGAGTGGGCAGGCAGCTCTGTCTTTACTGCCAGTGCAGCAGCTCAGAGGTTATACAGAGGGACACACTGCAACACCTTGAAAATTTGAGACTTTCTCTAGAAAATTCTTTTTAAAAAGCTTTACTTCCTGTTTCAACTTCCTTTATTTGTATTCTAATGTTGTTTTTTTATATTTCATGATAAGACTGCTGTGAAATCAGACTGAAGCTGCAGTATAAATAGTTACAGGGCAGCAATGACATCGCATTTGCTTCACAGACTGTGACACATGTGACCTAACCTTAAAATCTCAACCCACAGTTATAGACAGTGGAAACATATGTAGACAGTTTATTATGGCTGCCGTGTTTATTTTCATTTGTTATTTTATTTGTTTCTTTAAGCAAGTGTGGGGTTAGAAAGTGCATGCATCAAATCTCCAGTCAAACCAAATCAAAGTTTAGTGACTTTGTACATGAAGAGTAGAGTAACCTGCAAATCTTGTTTTGCAGCAAAGTTACGACATCACAGCTTCATTAGTGGCTCAGTCCAGATTCCTAACAATGTCACCACCTTTGGTTCCCTCTTAGGGTGTTAAACAGATCCATGCTTACTCATGTTATGGATGCAATAAGCCAAAAACCTCACTAATCTATATCTTTTCTGTGACAACATGACATGTTTCAGCTTCCACACAGCTGAAACTGGAATCTTGTGTTTTTCAATGCACAGATGGCTAAAAAACTGACAGCACAGTTGCTGTAATTTTTGTGTGTGTGTGTTTTGTTCACAGAAAGCCGTTCGGGACCGTGAGTTTGAGGCACTTCAGGGAAAAGTCCAGCGGCTGGAGAAGCTCCGGCGGGCGCTCAAAGTCGAACGGAATGAGCTGAACAAGAAAGTCCAGAGCCTCAACGGCGGCACAGAGGGAGCCCCCACCTCCAACCCAGGGACTGACTCCCCCTCTCCACCACCTACAGACTCTCTGCTGGAGCCTGGCACCTGCCCTGCCCCCGACACCACCACTGCCTCCTCCTCTTCTTGCTCCCACTCCTGCCACTGTGAGCCACAGCTGGACACAGACACCCTGCTGGAAGAGGCAAACACTCAGTCTGTCCAGGCACAGGAATGAAGCAGCACTGCTCACACGTTCTTCAAACTACCCACAGATAAGCCACCAGCCTGCAAGCCACTACTCCTCTGCTGGATGGAGCCCATGTTAAACACTGGGATGGAAGCAAACTGGAAAGTCACACCTTTATGTACGAGGCCAGAATATCAGATCAACGTTTGACAGAAGGGTTAGTTGTGTTCACCAGAATCTTCTGCAAAATAATCTGTGGGTGTAATTACATGCACACTATCACACAGTTACTGTGAATGTATAATGCAATTTTCTGCAATAATTTGGTTTTCATGGCTGGTTTTCATTTCATTTATTAGCATCTATTGAGCATGATCATCTACAGGAAGCGACTAATTAGCCACGCAAATTAAAGGAGGAAAATCCATTTCCCC
The DNA here is from genome assembly GCA_015107715.1 of Tylochromis polylepis. Classification (NCBI taxonomy): domain Eukaryota; kingdom Metazoa; phylum Chordata; class Actinopteri; order Cichliformes; family Cichlidae; genus Tylochromis; species Tylochromis polylepis. The sequence continues at coordinate 7,473 of VVHJ01013979.1, read as the reverse complement.
GACACTTCTATTACAATACTTTCAGTAATCACTATAGTCAAAGGATGGTGATCATTTTTGCAAGTTATTACACTTTTTTCCTCAATGTACGTATTAATGTCACCATGTGTATAAAAAAAAAAATTAAAAAAAACTTATCAATGAACAGAAACCCAGAATGACATAACAAAAAACAAAAGCAAACACAACTGGGATGTACAAAAACCATACCATGTAGTCATATTAACACATCTAAATATGTATATACAAATTATAAAAGCATTTTTTCTAACAAATTAAAAGTAAAGCTCATATAAATAAATTTACATTAATTACATCACTTTGTTCATTCTAATTCTTTCCTAAGATCCAGAGTTTATGTTCCCCTTGTTTTCAAGTTTGCCATATTATTCCTTTCTGTTTCTGAACTCATAGATGTACTCAATACTCAGTATTCTCAGTAAGTTTATTTCCTGCTTTAAATAACACCATGAGAGTTCCAGAAACATCTCTTTTAAAAGCACTATCCATATTTAACATATTGATTATAATAACATATTTGAAATAACCTCCTGAGCCTTAATATGTATGTAAACAGTGGTATCACCTATTGGTTTCTAAGTCACATTTAAAAGCCTCAAATTTAGTGGTCTGGCCACGACTGTGTTGGATTTTCAAAGTCAGAAGTGACCTTTGATCTTTGTACGAGAGTGTGGCGTTATTAAATTACCAGCTAATGCTAATTACCTTGGTTAGCAAGATGCGCTCATAAATTGTACAGGTGCGAAGCACAGACACCCTTGCCTGTAACAGACTAAAATAGTAGAATTTCAAACTAGATTACAAACTAATTTCATTTAAAAAAAAAAAAAAAAAATCCTCTGGTAGGTCCCAGCAGCACAAACATGGTGGAGTTGTCCCGCTGAGTGACTTGAATTAGCTGAGGCGAGACCTGATTAACTACAGCTCCCTGTGTCGGTCAGAGCAGGCGTGGATCCACGTGGATAACAGGTTATTGTGGTGGTGTTATGAAGGGACTTTTTGTCCTGGGCTGGAAACGTTCTTATTTAAGTTTAAATGTTAAGGCTATGGGGATTGGCTTTTGGAGCAAGCTTTTTGGCTTTTTTTTTTTGTGTGGCTTTTTTTTTGACAATTAATAAATATTACATTATTAGTTGGAAAGAGAGTTCTTTACCTCACAACCCTAAAATATATGTCCGTAATAACCTCATTACTAGTGTGCATGTAATTCCACCAGCTGCCTCTGTGTTGTGCTGTTTTCCTACACCTCCGGTCCAATCGGCCTGGCAACAACAACAACAATGCTTTGTGAGATGACACAAGCCAACCTGCTTTATGGTGTAAAGAGTCAGAGGCTGAATGATTTGTGTGCGTGCGTCTGCTTCAGTTTGCACGCTGATTGTCAGTGTTTGTTCTAAAACCCACATAATGTGTTTCTTTCAAGTGAAGTCTTAACAGCAGCACCAGACATAATATTTTTAGCAGGTTCCATTCATAAAAACAGAACATCAGTCATTTTCTTGAATTTTTAGGCCTGTCCTGAACTTTGAGTCCCACTCATTAAAGCGCCGTACTGATGTTTAAAATGACAGTTTGGCTGATTCCAGCTCTGATATATTCTTTGAGCTTAATTTGTGGTGTTTTTTATTTGCCCTGTACTCGAAAACAAAAAACTTCATTCTAAAAAAAGTAACAGATCAGTTTTAAAGTCTTTTTGGCACTTAAGCATGCTATTTTTGAAAATTAGGGCAGCACATCACTGATGTGACATCAGACAAATATCAGCTACTGATCAATAAATCATTTTACTTGTCAATATTCCGATATTGTTGCATTCCTGGACTTTTGGTCCGTCTGCATAGAAAATGAATCTCTGCCATTGAAATGTGAAAGTCTGGCAGAGCACGCTGTACTCGCCATTAATTTAGAGCATTTCTAAAGAGTTTTAGTTTTATGACTTCAGTTGCTTTTTGCTAATTTTGTTCGGGTTTGTCACTCTGCAGTAATGACCTCTTTAAACGCCATTGTTTTCTGGAGTGTGTGTGTGTGTGTGTGTGTGTGTGTGTGTGTTTGTGAGAGAGAGATAGAAGTACTTTGTAATCCAGTTTTTCCAGTTGAATGTTCAAAGACCTCTATGCAACGCTCATGTCTTAGTTTTATTCTGTGGCAGTCTGATCTGACAAGCACTCAGCTGAGAATGTATTTTCATTATATCCACTGTCCTGCATGGATGTGCTGTACCACACATGACATCTCACAGAGGAACACACACACACACACACACACACACACACACACACACACACATTTGTTTTTCCTTTTGGCCCACACTTGAGCTACACCACATTGTTTTGACATTGAGCGTAATGTTGTGAATCTCTTGAAAGATGCACCGACTGAGCCGATGTGAATACAGATGGAAAAGGTAGACCACCTCTTAATGGACTATTAAACACATGTCTTCTGACATTCTTGTGTACTACGTAATATGTAGCGCTGGGAACAGAGTGACGACTCACTTTCATCTGATATCGCAATGACAAACCTAATCTCCACCGTTGTCCCATAGGACAGATTCATTACTGTCCCACAGTGGACTGGGAGGTTCATTAACCATGAGAAGGAACCAAAGATGTTTCTTTTTTTTGTTTGGTTTTTTTGTCTTTTGCAGTACTTTTCTCTGGCCCTGTATATTTTGTTTCTTGTTAAATAAAAGAACTGACTTAGCTTTGACCTTCTAGACTCAAGCAAGCTTTTTATCTAATTAGTTGGTTCTATAAATATTTGGTCAGTGATGCTTGTGTTTTGAGTATGTGTGTAATTTTGCCTCAGGTACAGCACCACAGTGGATTTTAAGTCGAGGTGGTTTTCCAAAAATGTTGCATTAACTGTTCAGGAATTCCAGACAGTTTTCAACACAGTGCCCCATTTTCAGAGTCTCAAAAGTCCCTGGACTTTCAGACCTTTTAGATCAGGGATGTCAAACATGTTTTACATCATGGACCACGTATGGCTCAATTTGAGCTTTAACGGGCTGCCCCAGTGAAACTCCCCTTACTTTAAGTGGGAAAAGAAGTTGAATTAAATGTTTAATCCCCGAGTTATCTAATTATAAGAAAAAGAGGTACAATTTAAACAGTACCTCTCAGGTTCTCCTGCATGATAGAGAAATGTTACTGTAGTAAAGTAATCTGTCAACAAAACTCTTTGGGCTTAAATCATAAGAAATGAGTGTGCTACAGAAAGAAGTTCTGTTAGCTCATTGCTGAGACTGACCTGTAATTATAAAACAGGAGATTTTTATTAATTTTCAGAAAATTGGTTTTTTTCTACCTCGAATTAAAAACAACAACAAAAAAACATGAATTCCTTCAGTAGATACTAAAAAAAAAAAAAGCCTTTTCTGTTACTTTATTATGTTGGTGTAGTATGAATTGCCATAGGGGAGGTCGTCATCAAAAGGAAAAGCTGTAAAAGTTATTAAAAAAAAAATACAGTTAAAAGTTCAAAATTTATGCCCTCCTTCACATTTTCCAAAGATGTCCAGCCGGCCGAATTGGAGTCTTTGCTGGGCTGTTTCTGGCCCCCGGGCCTTATTTTGAAATATGTGTTATAGGCACTGAACTGACCAGTGCATTTGTGCTTTCATTCAAATTGTTTATTTAACCACTCCTACACATTTTTGCTAACTCTCTGATAGGTTTATTCATTCATTTATTTATTATTTTTAACCTAATGATCATTTCCCTTGCTTGCATCTACAAATTATTGGACCTGGTATTGAATTATTATATATATGAAATTGGTTTAATGTGTTTTTATGTTCAACATGGAAATGGATCAACATGAAATGAAAATTGAGAAAAAGGCTAAGGGAAAATTATACATATGGAAATAAGTTAAAATGATATACTGTTATATATTACTGTTATCCATAGCAATATATACATTGAATTCTTTTCCACCCATACTATAAACAATCAAACTGGAGCCAAAATATCAATAATATTGTCAGAAAATAATCTCGAAGACATATGGAGACATACAGTACTGTGCAAAGGTTTTAGGCAGGTGAGAAAAAATGCTGTAAACAAATAATCCTTTCAAAAATGGAAGTGTTAATCATTTATTCTCATCAATCAACAAAATGCAGTGAATGAACAAAAGAGAAATCTAAATCAAGTCAATATTTGGTGTGACCACCCTTTGCCTTCAAAACAGCATCAGTTCTTCTAGGTACACTTGCACACAGGCTGGTAGGTTGTTCCAAACATCTTGGAGAACTAACCACAGATCTTCTGTGGATGTAGGCTTCCTCACATCCTTCGGTCTCTTCATGTAATCCCAGACACACTCGATGATGTTGAGATCAGGGCTCTGTGGGGGCCATACCATCACTTCCAGTACTTCTTGTTCTTCTTTACGCTGAAGATAGTTCTTAATGACTTTGGCTGTGTGTTTGGGGTCGTTGTCCTGCTGCAGAATACATTTGGGGCCAATAAACAATCATTTATATTTCTGAAAGCATTCTTTGTTTACAGCATTTTTTTCACACCTGCCTAAAACTTTTGCACAGTACTGTATATGTTGGAATAATTGGGTTTAAAAAAGATAAACAGACTAGAGGTTGTTTTTTTTTCTTTTTAGCTATTAGAGAAGTGGATAAGCGTTACTTCACTCTTCGGATCAGAAGGTGGCGGTAATGCGCTAGAATGTGATTTCCCCATCCGCCAAGAGAAGAAGAACATTTCCTCTTCCGCCGCAGCTCCGGCGCCTGAAACACGAGTGTTCATCATTTCTCTCTCCACGGGAGGCACGGCGACAATACTGGACTTGCGGCCGACACTTAGCTGACAAAAATGGTTAGTGTGCTTCTCGGTAAATGGTTCCTGATGCTAATATTTGTTTTCGAATGAAGCGTTTTGTTGATACGAGGATCGCCTCCAGTTTAGCTAGCGTAACTGCTGGCGCTAACGTTAGCTTAGCTCGCAAATTAGCCAGCGACGGCTTACATTTGAGCTAGTGTTAGCTGGGTGTAGCTGAAAGAGGTTTCGCCGGCCTGTGACAGTTGCTACAAGTGGAAAGCTGTTTTTCTTTTTCTTCTTAGCCATTTTCTCTCCTTCGCCCTTTTGTCAAGCATTTTAATGTTAATAGTTGTTTCGTTATCGTAGAGCCCTGCGCATTGTTTCCCGTTTGAAAACAGGTCGACCTGCTAATTTAAAATCAATGCTGGTGTTGTTCACAGAAACCGATCCTGCTCCAGGGCCACGAGAGGTCCATCACTCAAATCAAGTACAACAGAGAAGGAGACTTGCTGTTCTCTGTAGCTAAAGACACGGTGGGTTCATAACAGTGAAGTTCATTCGTCCATTGTTTGTTAGTTTGTTTGCAGCTGGCTAACTTCTCTACATCTCTTTCTACAGGTAGCCAACGTATGGTACTCGGTCAATGGCGAGAGGCTTGGTACCTACAACGGACACACGGGAGCTGTGTGGTGTGTGGACTGTGACTGTATCCTTATTTTTCTGGAAAAATGCTTGGAAATGTTGTTGTATAGCAAATGGATGTAAAGTTTGAGATTGTGCATGCTCAATCGATACATTACAGTCATCCAGGTAAGGAAATCCCACTAAATTGATTCTCTTCATCTTAAAAACATGAGCTGAGGTGATCTCAGATATGTGACATCGAGATGAACAGAGCAAACTTTCTGGGAGGCGGTTGTAATCCTGTGATAGTGTCTGTGCTGAGGATACGGATGTTTGGATCCTTAACTTGTCTTCTCTCAGGGGACACTAAAAATGTGCTAACAGGATCAGCAGATAACAGCTGTCGATTGTGGGACTGCGAGACCGGTAGGTTGAAAACAAGTTGAACATTTTTCCTCATGTGTGGTATACTGGGCTTTGCTGTGGCCCCTCAGTTGATCTTCTGTCTCAGACTGGCTGTTTTAGCTCCTTTCATGTTAAGTGTAACTATATTCTGATTGGCTGCTTCTTGCAAACAAAAGATTTTAACAAGGGGTGGGTGGGGCTTATGTGCTCACAGCCTGAGATGGCCATATTAAGAATTTCTGTTTTCAGTGACATCATACAGAGCCAAGGGTAGAAAAAACTGAGGGTCAGTCTCGTGGGGATTACTTGTCATTTGAAATTTTGTCTGAGTTTAATATAAGCATCGACCACTGTACAGTGTATGTATGAGAGAATGAGTAAAAACATAATGTGTCTACTTTAATGCTATTTTTGCCACATCATCTGAACAGCTCAGGTATGAGATGTCTGTGCCTGCAAGATGTTTGTTCCACAGTGTTGTAAAGCCCACGTTGTGTCGTCCACAGGTAAACAGCTGGCCCTGCTCAACACCAACTCCGCTGTCCGAACGTGCGGCTTTGACTTCAGCGGCAACATCATCATGTTCTCCACAGACAAGCAGATGGGTTACCAGTGTTTCCTGAACTTCTTTGACCTGCGGGATCCACAACAGATAGGTGCATATGCAACCACACCGTGTTAGTCAGCAGTCATGTTGATCTTAAAAAAGGGGGGGGGGGGGTATGAGACTAAAGAGTCACACATCAGAAGAGGTGCTTTGAAGCCACCACTGAGCACATTTTCCTCCATAGACGAGTGTGAAGTAACTCACCTTTGTCTCAGTTGTAAATGTATGGAGAGAGAGTTTCACAGTATCGGTGGAATTGTTGTCATACATGCAGATTATGGCTCATGTCAGTGGTATAAAGTTGTAATTTCTTTCTCTTTTCTCTCTGCAGAGGACAACCAGCCCTACCTGACCGTACCTTGCAGTGACCACAAGATCACCAGTGCTGTGTGGGGACCTCTGGGAGAATTTGTCATCGCCGGCCATGAGAACGGAGAGATCAACCAGTTTAGTGCCAAGGTTTGTGTCACACACTGGGAACATGTGGGAATGTACACTGCTCAAAAAAATAAAGGGAACACTTAAACAACACAATGTAACTCCAAGTCAATCACACTTCTGTGAAATCAAACTGTCCACTTAGGAAGCAACACTGACTGACAATCAGTTTCACATGCTGTTGTGCAAATGGAATAGACAACAGGTGGAAATTATAGGCAATTAGCAAGACATCCCCAATAAAGGAGTGGTTCTGCAGGTGGTGACCACAGACCACTTCTCAGTACCTATGCTTTCTGGCTCATGTTTTGGTCACTTTTGAATGCTGGCGGTGATTTCACTCTAGTGGTAGCATGAGACGGAGTCTACAACCCACACAAGTGGCTCAGGTAGTGCAGCTCATCCAGGATGGCACATCAATGCGAGCTGTGGGCAAGAAGGTTTGCTGTGTCTGTCAGCGTAGTGTCCAGAGCATGGAGGCGCTACCAGGAGACAGGCCAGTACATCAGGAGACGTGGAGGAGGCCGTAGGAGGGCGACAACCCAGCAGCAGGACCACTACTGCCGCCTTTGTGCAAGGAGGAACAGGAGGAGC
>VVHJ01013969.1:2028-23202 GCA_015107715.1 Tylochromis polylepis | reverse complement strand
TTTGAAAAAAAACAAACCAAAAAAACAACCCCCCCCCCCCCCCATTTTTAAAAAAAAAAAAGATACAAAATTAATGTAATTAATCAACTTATTTTATATATTCTTGTATTCCAATTAATTCTGTGTCAAAATATCTGGAAACATAAACATTTAAACTGAAAGCTTTACGCACAATCTGTCACCTCTCCAGAGATCTGTTCTGTTTTTTGTTGACGTCTGGTGCTTACTTGTTATGAATAATGTGCACATGCCAAGAGAACATCATGTTCTGTACCTACCCACAAAAGTCATGCTTTGGTCATAGTGATTCAGAACTCCCCCACAAAAAACAAAAACAAAAAAGAAACCCCAAAAAAACAAAACTGGAGTTTAAATCTTCACAAAAAAAAATGTTAAAAAAGTACTTTAATTGTTTTCCCAGCTTCATGTAATGAAGCTCAGGTTACAGTGGAAATGGAAAAATTCTACTAGAACACAAATTGTATATTTATGATTCATGTTTTATTTTCTTGCCCTTGTGACACTCTAAGTTGGATTTTGAAAAATTGCCTATCAAAAAGATGGTTACTGAAAATGAGAATAAAAGTTATGTCAAGGTTACGTTACTCAGTAGGGAGCTGTTCTTGTGGTTCATATCAGGTGACAGATCACACTGACTTTAAATCATTGAATATTAATATTAGTTCTTTGTATTGCGCAAGAAGAACAAACAGTTTATGTCTGAGCAGAATATAACAGGAACATGAAATTATGCCATTATGCATCATAAAGCCTTAAAAAAAAAACCCTCTAAATAGATCAAAAATCATTCATTAAAAAAAAAAACTTTAATGTCCAAAGCTACAAATGAGTAAGAGCACATGTGAAACAAGGAGTGACATTTTCCTTACAGCTCCCATGTAATGGCCTTGAGACTGTAAACTTCCTGGCAGTTGATGGATCACTACATGAATCAGGATTATACTCAAAGAAACGCAAGTTACAGATTTGCGAATGTCACACTGAATTAAACTGTTACACTGCAGATTCCCCGCACTTCATGAAAAAGTTAAATAAGACTGTAAATGTAAATCTAAAATGTAAAAACAATAATATAAGTCTCATTTTATCACTTATTTACTTACTTCCTGCTGTCATTTTGGTTTAAATGCAACAAGATGCTTTTAAAGGATTTACTCTCGCCCTAAACTGAAATAATTTGGACTGAAAATGCAAAACAAAAAAAAACTTATGAAGATGACAAAAAAAAAAAAATCTAAACTTTGAAGAAAAGCACCACAGGGACACATTTTATGGTAAGCTGGTTAGGATTCATTATCTGGCTGAACCCCCAGACTCCACAGAGACCTGACCTGCTCTAGAGTGCCTCTCCGAGAAGTGGCTTTCCTCTCTGACTCTTCTGATCCTGACTGACCTACAGTCACCAGCCTTCCATTTCCCCTGTTCCTTGACCCGACTGATCCTACAGACGCTTCTTTGTCACTTAAAATGTCACTAACACTTGCAGACGAACCACCACGAGATCCATTGCTATGGGAAGCACGATCGTAAGCGTAGCTGTTGTTGAAGCTGTATCCATGGGAACTGTTGTTTCTGTGAGAGTTGCTGTTGCTCGTGGGGTAGCTCAGCTTATTCTGGGAAGTTTTACCAAAGGAAGTATTATCAAAGGACTTTTGGCTATAAAAACTGTGTTCAGAGCCTGAGTCATGCTGGGTATCAGGCTTTGAAAAATGATTTGGTTCTTCTTCTACATCCACAACAGCACTTGCTGCTGGTGCAGAAGCCTGAGTGAACGTTACATCAAGTGGCCTTTCTTTATGAAAGTCTGCTCTAGTAGGGGATGGAGACTTGTGCAAGCTGGTGTCAGACAATCCAACGGCAGCAGCAGAAGGGGCACCGCCTACCTAAAAACCAGAAATTAGATTTGATGAGACAATATGGAAAACTATTCTATTCTAACTATTCTAATCAAAACTCTTAGTTACTAAACTAAAACTGAAATAACATTATGTCTCATTAACAGATACTCCTCTCATCACAAGCTGCTAAAAAGAATGTGAATGCATTAAACTATAAACTCTTGAACCGAACAATCTGTAGTCCAAGTTAATCTAAATTTGTGCTCGATGTGGTTACAAATCAAACATGCACCATTATCACAGAGCGCAAGTCTACAGTGCTGTGAAGCAATGATTTATTTATCCACAATTAAATATTTGCACACAGATTTGTGCTCTTAAGGTGTTTTAAAGGCTTATGCAAACTTTAAAATATTCACCTCACCTGCAAATAGAACATGCTTCCCAAGTTTGTTTTGCATATTCTTACCAAAGATAGAGCATCGATCCCGTAATGCCTGTCAGGCGGTGATGCCGCACCATGCAAAAGTGGTTCTATTGTGGAGGAAAGCTGAGGTCTTCCCAGAGAGTGAAAATCTGACTTGTCAATTCCAGCCATTGAAGCTAGCTGACCTAAGCTACAAAAACAAAAAACACATGCAATCTATTAAAATTAACCTCCAGAGCTGATTCCCAGCTAATACCAGCCTACCTTTTTCCTACAACAAAAGCAAATAAAAGAATGATTATGGTAAGATGTGACTAAAGTGATAAGATATTGGGTAACACAAAAGAGTGAGTCTGAGGGACATAAATATACACACCAGACGCTTTATTAAGTATACCTGTTCAACTGCTTGTTAATGCAAATGCCAAAATCAGCCAGTCAAATGGCAGCAACTCTGTGTATTTAGTCACGCAGACATAGTCGACCTGCTGAAGTTCAAATGAGCATAAAAATGAGTAAAAAAGGTTGATTTAAGTGACTTTGAACATGGCATAGTTGTTGTTGCCAGATGGGCTGAGTATTCCAGAAATTCTCAGTCTACTGGGATTTTTCACTGGTGGTGCAGCAGTGTGGGGGATATTTTCTTGGCACACTTTGAACCCCTTAATAACTTCGCCACAGCTAATCTGAGTACTCTCGCTGATCCCTTTATGATCCTAGTGTGCCCACCTTCTGATGGCTGCTTTCAGCATGATAACGTCATATTAGTCTTTGAACATGACAGTGAGTTCACTGTACTCAAATAGCCTCCACAGTCACCGGATCTTAATCCAGCAGAGCACTTGCTTGCTTAATCTATTTTATTAATAATTAAGGAAGTTGTGAAAGCAAAAGTGGGTTCAACCTTGTGCTACAAGATGTACCTAACAAAGTGGCTGGTGGGTGTATTTTATATTTTAAAAATTTCCAGAATGACACCCTAACTGAGGAAGTGACTGATTCAAAGATGACTGCAAAATTATACCTAACCTGTGGACTTTGGTTTCCATATATTAATCCAAGAAATGACAATGACAAACCCAGAGTTTCGTTCTGAATGAAACCTGCCCCGTCAGAATTAAACTGCAGCATCAATATCAAATTGACCAATATCAAAATTAACCTCAGATATCTCAGAAAGAAACTGAAATCTAAGATGCACACCTTTTTAAAAAATCACTAATCCAATATTTTAGAAAAAATACCTGTTTGACATCTTATCCAAAGTCTAATATGAGCCATCAGCCTATACCATTCAAAGCCATTATCTACACAACCTGTGGTTTTTCCAAACATAACAATTTAATGATGCATCACTAACAGAAGTTTATAATCTGAGAAAAAGGCACAATAGGAAGTTTACTCACATGGTGGCAGACTGTAATACTCTGCAAAAATTTAGCAAACACTTTTCTGCAATGTTTTGTACAATGTACAAAGATCACTTTATAAAAAATAAAATACAATAAATAACTGTAGGTATCATCCTAAAAAAACACATTAAATGTAAAGTGATAAAGCAAAAACATGACAAGGGGAAGAAAATGAATTAAATTTAAACCACTTAAAATGGGGATTGAGTCAAAACAAAACTAAAGTGTGACTTAAAAGGTCAGTGTGGCTCAAGAAGTAGAACGACAAAAGCACCCACACATAATGAAACTGAAAGTTCTATAAAAGAACAGGATTTTCAGTAAACCACGTAGGTCCAGTAATAATGGTGGCATTTTGCACTGGCTGGAATTAAAAATACCCACCCAGCATCTTTGAGCAAATCCAGGAAAGCGTGAAACTTAGTGAATGATGTCTCAATACTTTCCAGAATTGCCTCATCTTCAAGAGCACTGGAAGCTGGTGGTGCTAATGCAGAGCCACTGGCAGCAAGTGCCTCTGACAGGGAGTGATTGGCATCTCGAAGTCGAGCATTCTCCAGCTCATACTGAACAGAAATTTAAAAAAGAATAAAGGGACAGCTTGGCACAGTCTTATTTATTCATTAAAAAAACTGTTCAATAAAACTGATTCTTCGATAAAAGTCAAGCTGTTGCATTACTCCATGAAAAATCAATCCGTACCTCCCACCTGACTCACAAAGAATCACACTGTTTTTCTATAAACAACTTTGAACATCAAATAACATGGGAAATAACACAGTTTCAACAGCAAAAGTACACCAGTTTAAACCAACAAGCTGTTTTCTGTTAATTCCCCGGAGTAAATAAAATAAAAAAAACAACTTTAGATTTGCATCCACTAGAATGTATCTCTCTTGTACTTATGCAGTTATGAGGGCTCAAAATTGCTGGTCAAAAATAATGGCATTTAAAAAATGCAAAATTTCAACACATTTTTGTGTATTTCAAGGGTCTGTGACGTGGAAAATGTTGGTAAAATTCATTTTTGAAAGATTTTAAGAAATCAGCTGATTCTGAGGGGGTCAGGTAGGAGCTTTATTTAGATTTGGTGGATTTTCTGTGGATTTTTATACGATTAAAACTTGCAATAAAGGAAAACGTGAAAATCAATATAAATTCATCAGTTAGTATTACAGATTTTATTTACCTCCATGAGCCTTGACTCAGCCTTCAGTCTGGTCCTCCGCTCTTCTGCGAGCCTCATACGGCACTCTTTTAGCTCCATCTAAAGGGCATGGATCAGAAGACCAGTGTGTGAAGTGGTTTTGTTTAATGAACTCCACATCTTTGACTTTAGAAGGAGCAAAAACACATTACAAAAACGACTTACCTGCATTTGTTCAAACCTCCGTACAATGACCCTGTCCTGAAGATTAAGAGAAGATGGTCTCTGTTCCACTTCCACCACTACCTCTTCCTCTTCCTCATCCTCCTCTGCCTCTGAATCTGACTCCATGGTAACTTTCACTGTGGCTGCTCCCTAATAAGATATTAACATTAATGCTGCTGTTTAGGGCTCTTTAGTCATTACGCTGCACTACACACAGACACAAGATACCTTACCTGAAAGCTATGGTCTGTTACAGTAATTCCAGGAGGCAAACCTCTGCAGAAGCAAAAACATAATATTAGTCTCTAAATCACTATAATAAACAGTGAATGCTTTTTAAACATATAATTACATAGATACGTGTTCCATACAGGTTTCCATATGCAGAAAAACAAAATTTCCACTTGCAAACCAGACACCAAAACACACAATCCAAATTTTTGATAACTATCTTCCTAATATTTTAAATAAGAAGTTCCGAACTTATTAATGGAATATAGTTTTTGTTGTTTGCTTGCTGTTTCTTCTGAACTGTAAACTGGTTAACATTTCTTCACCTTTGGCGTCCAGCTCGTGCAGCAGCACGCCAAGGCACATGGGAGGTGCGTGATGGCTTAGGTTTCTGAGCAGCAGCTGAACTCCGTCCTCCAGGAGATGGTCCTTTATGAGTGGCTGCAAAAAGAAGACGTTTCTATGAACTCTGAAAATCTTCACCTGCTAAGGAGGATGCAGAGTCGTGGACGCAAAGTCCTCATAGTATTATGAACTGTACTTTATCACCATGTATTAAAGTGCCTTGAGGTGCCTGTTGTGATTTGGCACTACATAAATGAATAATAATCCATCCATCCATCCACTGTCTTTCGCCTATCCAATTCAGGGTCGTGGGGGGGCTGGAGTCTATCCTAGCAGTCTTAGGGCGAGAGGCAGGGTACATCCTGGACATGTCGCCTGTTGCAGGGCTAACACATAGAGACAGACAATCATTCACACTCACATTCACACCTATGGGCAATTAACAATCATCAATTAACCTAACCCCACTGACTGCATGTCTTTGGACTGTGGGAGGAAGCCGGAGTACCTGGAGAGAGCCCACAGGAGAACATGCAAACTCCACACAGAAAGACCCTGGCCTGATGGAGGATTTGAACTCAGGACCTTGCTGTGAGGCAACAGTGCTAACTACTGCACTACTGTGCATTATTGTGCATTAATAATATTTAATCAAACTAAACGGTGAATCAGTGATCAGTGATCTTCATTTTTTTTTGATACCGATATTACTGACACATCTTTGCTCACAGAAAACTGTTGGGTTCTTCTCAATAATAACACAAGATCAAGGACAAAATAATTTTTTTTGTGATTTTTGACACAAAATAGTGGAAATTATTATAATGGCCAACAGAACATGTGTGGGCTTTCCATGAATTAATCAATGCAAAAATGATAAGAATTACTTGGTTTGTGAAACTACCAGATACTACTTGCTTCTAACAAGCAGGGCATAAACATCACAAGAAAATAGACTAATTAATCTAGGTGGGTATCTACAGAAATTCATCCTGTAAATAAGGGCAAAGTCAACTAAACCATAATCAAACACATCACAAATTCAACATTATTTTTGCACCTATCAGCAGGAGCAACAAAATAAAATGACAATGAATTCAGTTCTTACCATGTCTCCAGATGACTTAAAAATCAAATTTGAGAAGTTGAAAAGACACTGAGTATAAGCAATACTATCTCAAACAGACAGAAATCCTCCAGTGAATTTACACTGCACGCACACACACACACAAAACAACACAAAACGGAGAAATGTGCCAATGCTCATAAAAAATAAATTAATAAATGTCTATTTTTTTAATAGGCTGATTTTAGGGGTACAACCAGAAATACTGAAATTATTGTGTTTTGTCTGACCAGGGAGACAATAACATGGAGTTACATACAGTCTGCCAGTGTTTATGTGGAACATGGAACAAGAAAAATGAATGCATACATAAATACCTATTCTAAATGCAGCTTTCCCTCTGACTGCTCCGGGTAACGCTCTCCTCCTTGGACCAGAAGCTCTCTGTGGTTCTGACGCTGCAGGCTTGATCCAGCAGTACTGTAGGACAACATAAGGAAGACGCATGCATACAAATACACCACCCATTCACTCAGAGCAATGCCCCCCCCCCCCAAAAGTTCACACCCCACAATTTTTATCAGTGAATAAGAATAAAAAAGGAACCAAGTTGAATTCTACTTAAATAGAAGTAAGCACAATTGCATCAGCATACTTTTATTTACTCCCTTTCTCTCCAAAAAGAAGGAATCACATTTAGTCACCTTAGTTACACTTTTATCTGTTGTCTGGTGCCGTACAATTTGAGAACCAGTAACTTTTTTTTTTTCCTCTTGGAATATTTCTCCCAAAAACTTACCTCTGGTGACTGTCCATGACCATTCATTAGTACTTTCTCTATTATAGTTTTAATTAGGAGTTTATCTGAAAAGAAAACACAAAAACAGTGAAGAATCAGTACCAGAAAAATTTTTGTGGTTTTAGAGATGAACTACTACATGACTGAAGTAATTAACAGTATTACTCAAAGGATTTTTCTACAATGGGAAAGGAACATACACAAAATTTGGTTTGCATTAATATGTAAAATAGAAATGTAAAAACGCACCAGCTCAAGCAGCGGAACAAACAACATACATACAAATATTTGATCAGATTGGGAAAAGCGCTAGTAAGTCTAGAAAAAAACCCCAAGAAAATGCTATTGCCTTGATTGAGGTAGCAACTTACCAACTAACGGGTTACCACGGATATCCAGCACACACAAAGAAGAATTCGTTTTCAAGGCTTCTAGCAAACGACGAGCGCCTTCACTGGAAAGACCACATCTCTGCAGGTCCACAGCTGTTTAACAAGTCCAAAATCAGAAACAGAAATCCTTTCAAAAATTTGTACAATAAGGAAAACAAACACACATGAAAAAAATACAAACAAACACAACCAAACACCACAAATCTCGCAGATCTACTAACCTTTAACCCACAGGTCTTCAGCAAGTTCACTTGCAAGAGCAGCAGCACCCCGGTCCCCAATTAAAGTGTTACAGTTAAGTGTGACACGACGTAGACCTCCCATACCCTCAAACTGCGGCTGCCGATACCTCAGAGACTCCGCCCACGCCGTACCATGTCTTTGCATACCCTGATGCTTTAAGATAAATAAAAGGATTCTTATAAAAGTTGTGATGAAAATTTTTATGACTCTGCTACTTCTATTACTGAATGAAAGGGCTCATATTGTCTTATTCTGTCTGTTATCTTTTATTACAAAATGTTCTGACTGACTGATAACTTCTCTCTAAATATTCTAGGCTTAAGCTGCATATACACTGGAAGCGTTTCGAGACGATGTATTGACTAGAGACCACAGAAAGTCAACAAGTAAAATCGCTTCCGGTGCGTATGTGGCTTTACAATCCCTCTGTCAAAAAACATGCAGACTACTGCTGGACTCTGTACTGCTGTCTGACCCCTCACAAAGGTAAATTAACTCGTAAAGACCACCTGGTTGTGTGCACCTCATTTTTTTTTTTCAGATTTCCCTAACAAACTTTTTTACCAATTATTATTTGGATAGTTTATAATTATTAAATAATTCTCTCCCAATGAAAAAATAAAAATAGATGACACTGAAAATCAAATACTATACCTTGATAATATTGGCCATGTGCTCTGCCCCCCTCCAGGTAAGACTGCATCCGCTAAAATCCACTGTCCTGATGCTAATAGAATATTTAACACTTTGGCAAATGACTAAAACATATAGAAACATACAGAACACACAGTTACACAGGTAACATACAATACAAACTCCTTTCCTGAACAATATTAGGAGACAGTAGTATAATTGTACGTACCCTCTAAGCCCTCATCACTGATTGGACAGTTAACCAGAGATAGGTTTTCCAAGGAAGTGCTTTTTGCCAAACCCTAGATTAGGATAATTTAAACAAAGAACTTGTTTTAATAAATGTCCATTTTAAGAGTGAACAAAAAAACAATAAATACAGAATGAGTTCCAGTCCTTCTGAATAACATTTTGAAAAATGAAATAGTTAAAATGCTTTGCTTTTAAAATGCTCTGCTTTCACCTTTGTCAGGGTGATGAGGTCCCTTTCTCTTAGTGGAAGTCCATTGAGCTGCAGCATCTTGAGGTTGGGAGAGACAGTGAGACACTCTCTGAGGGCCTTGCACAGCTTTAATGTCATATCCTTGGAGCGAATGGCTGGGATCTTCCTCCTGAAGCTTGACTTAAGATACCTTCTATCTGAAATCAGTGGTGACATTGTTGTTATAAGTAAAATCTGAAAATCAACAAGTTTCTAACATAGATAATTAAGATTGTATGAACTGTTTAAATAACTTACCTGCCTCTCCAGAAGCCAAACTAGCTTGGTATGTGCTACTTATTGCTATGTGGTGCAGGTGTTTGTTAATGGATATAGAGCTGAGAACAGGTGGCCAGTCTGTTAGCTTGAGCTTGTCTCCATTAAAGTCCAGCATCCCTTTGTTGAGGTTCATTTTAACAGCAGGAAGGGGGACAGATTCCTGCCTGGCACAGGCAAACTCATAGTAAGCCATAAAGTCCTGAGCACCCTGCCGCCGAATCTGAGCACTGTCCTGGACCATCTTTGATCTAGGAATAAAAATATTCAAAATAAGACAAAGAGAACTATTTAAATGGGTAGGAATACTTCAAGATCACAGTAATGAAAAACAGCACACATCACTGCAACTTTACTTTTACACCATATCATATTTTTCATACAAGAAAAATAAATGGTTGCTTCAATTTAAGTAGAAAATTCTCCTATTTCTGCGTATATGATTACATCTTTGTTTTCTTCTTTCAGCTGCTCCTTTAAAGGGTTGCCACAGAGGATCATCTGCCTCCATTTTACCCCATCTCTAGCATCCTCCTCTGTCATACCAACCCTGTGCATGTCCCCCTTCACTACACCAACGAACCTCCTCTGAAGTCTTCCTCTTTCCCTCCTGCCTGGCAGCTTCATATTCAACACCTTTTATCCAATATTTCTACTATCCCTCCTCTGCACATGTCCAAACCACCTAAGCCTTGGCGCTCTAACTTTATTTCCAAACCGCTTAACCTGGGCTGTCTTTCTGATATACTCTTTTCTAATCTTGTCATCCTGGCCACTCCCAATGAAAACATTAACATCTTCACCTCTGCTACTTCCAGATCGGTCTCTTGTCTTCTTGTCAGTGCCATCACCTCCAAACCATGCATCATAGCAGGTCTCACTACCATCTTAAAAACCTTTCTCCTGTGCACTGTCCTTTGCTTTGGATAGTTGACTCCAGGTATTTAAACTTCTACCGTCACTATATAATTAGGCATGTGCTGAAAAAGTCTGAAAAATCTTAAACACTATGTATCACTTGTAGAGACTTGTAAACTGGTACTTAATTACCATGTTTTGTTATTAATTATTTGAAAGTCTGAGGATTAATACATCATAACAATGATCCACAGAATATGCAACATTCTTGTCTAGAAGACTCCTCTGGTGTTCAAAACTACTTATATTTAAGATATGTTTTATTTTTATTATTATTCATCGCTGGCTCTCTTCTACAGTGTGTCTTTTGTTCCATCTTCCTCCCATCACCCCCTAGCGGTCGTGGCAATTACTGTCCCTCTCTGAGCCCAGTTCTATTGGAGGTTTCTGCCTGTTAAATGGGATTTCTTCCTTCCCACTGTCACCAAGTACTTGTTCAAAGGGGTCGTTTGATTGTTTCAGTTTCCTTTATATTACTGCAGGGTTTCTACCTTACAATGTAAAGCGCCTTGAGACGACTGTTGCTGTGATTTGTTGCTGTAAAAATGAAACTGAATTGAAATTGAACTGAATTAATTTACCAAACTTGTTCAACTTTCACGAATTTATTAACATACTGCTGTATCGAAACATTTATGGACACAGCAATATGATATTCATTATCAGAAATTGTAACCCCCAGGTTGAGTCACACACTCAAAGTGACTGACCCTGTATTCAGGGGCACCTCCAGAACTTTTTCATAGGGGTGGCCATATGCAGGCCACAAAAAATATTGGGATGTCACACCAAAAACAGAATTTACAGTTTTATTATGCTGTAGGTTAGGCCCTGAGATGCACAATGATCTGTCCAGGGACTGGCACCAGCTTTTCTGCAACATAATATTACATTATTCCCAACATAGGGACAGTCTTGCCACTGGGGGTGCCAGCAAATTTTCGCCACCCCCCCCAAAAAAGCCATCAACATATTTCGATAGCTTTGTTAGAAACTGATGGGCAGTTGTCACTGTTAGGCCAAGCCATAACCAGCCCTTCTTCTGAAGCTCATACACAAGCACTAAAATATCTAACAGGTCTCATATTTTCGTTAACATTTCAACGTTAACCTTACAATAAGGCTAATCGTTGACTTGCACTTATTTTGAATCTTCACCATTTATCTATGCACAGTGTAACTGCTTTCTTTCATTAAATGCAGAGCACCGAGGTTAAATCAGTGGGGTTAGCTCAGCTCAGCTCCTAGCAACCAAAGACTGTCTATGCTAGCAGTGAATGGCAGGATCAGGGGCTAGAGCTGCTGTTTTTAATTGTGCCTTCATGCATTACACAACTGGATCTAATCAAAATAAAACAATATAATGTATTTTCATACCCAACTAAAGACTATACCGTCGCGGGACTGATGTATGACTTTTCCTCGACGTTGCTTGATAACTTCAGCAGTCTGTTATTGTTGACAACATAAACGACCGCTCAAAAGTGGCGCTGTAGTGCCAGCAAAGCCACGCCTACTTCTTCCTCGCTGTGCCATTTGCGGCTCTATCCAAAGATCTGCTGCCATCTATCAAAACGGAGAAGTAAAACATATCATAAGGTGTCATAACCAATGACTGTAATGTCATAACCTATTTAGAGAGGTTTAAGTACATAATAAACTATCCATTTATAAAACTGATGACGAACCTCTCGAGACGTCTCAAGAAGACTAAGTGATATTTCAAAATGTCATTACAAAGAATTCACAGAAGCACATCAGCATTCCCCCACTGGCCCTACATTTTAAGAAATAAATGAATACAATTATTTATTATTTATTTTTACTGTAAAAATAGACCAACCAGTCTCCACATCTGAGATGTGTACTGAGAATCATGCCAATATGCTACCACCACCTGTAGGGATTCACCTCCTTTCTCAGCCCAAACTTTCTCCATTTTACAATTACTGAGTTCACTCCTCTCAAAACATGTATAAGTTATTTCTTACACTTTCACAGAAATCATTGAATTTCGAACCTTTCTAAGTTCATGTATGCTTTGAGTTTCATCCAGTGTGATTTTTTTTGTTTGTTTACCTTGACGGTTTAAAGGTCTGTCTTTTCTGAACTATGTTCATTCAGAAAATTTGACTAAGGCTAAGGTAATGGATAACTAAAACAAATCAGATGGACCATTAACTGATTTGCACAAGTTTGCTTATTATTATTATTTTCAACTAATATTTGTTGACAAAAATAAATAGAAGGCTGAAGAACCTTTACACGTTCTTATCTCTGTCTTTCTTTTTGTTTGTTATGTTTGTGTTTTTCGTTTAGGTTATATTCTTTGAATTATTGTTTTCTGTTTGCATTGTATTTATAGTTTCTGGTTTCTAGGTTTTCTGTTCTGTTCTGTTTCTGTGCCTCCCCTGTGTTCCTGGTGTCATGTCTCTAGTGAAGTTTTAGTTCTGTATTCTTGTTCTCCTTATTTGTCTCCGTGTGTTGTACCTTGTCTTGTTCCACATCTAGTTACTTTTGTCTGTGCTTCATGTTTCTTCTGTTCCCGAGTCTGTCATGTTTCAAAGTCTCAGTGTCTAGTCTGCGTCTTTATGAATGTCATGCTTCCTGTTTTATTTTGATAGTCCCTGTCCTGTGTGCAGTGTATCTATTTTTGCTTCCCCTTGTCTCGTTAGGTCTGATTTGTCCCAGCTTTGTTCCCACCTGTTCCTCCATCTTCTTGTTGTCCTGCTTGTGTATTTAAGCACTGTGTTTGTCTCTGTCTGTTGTCGTGTTGTTAACCATCATGTACCCTCCTTGTTGTGTGGTCCTCCATGTGCCTAGTAATTTCCTAGTGTCCTGTTCCTGGTTTGTCACACAGTACCACAGATTCTGTTTTCTTTCTGCTTTGACCGTGAGGGTAATCCAGTTTCTTGTCACAGCAGGTATAATGCCAACTAAAGCTTTCTTCTCTGTTCTTGCAAACCTGACCTCTTCACCAAATTTAGGAGCATTTAAAGACAGAGCAGGTGTTCATTCAATACATACAGGGTTTCAAATTCTTTCTGTCTCCAATAAAACTAAAGCATTTTATGCTCTCACATCCAAGACAGGAAAAATCAAGTCTCTCATATATATATATATATATATATATATATATATGTCTGTTTTGTTTTATTTGTAGAGACTGTTCTGCGGTCAACCCACAGCAGGGACACAAAGAGGCAACCTGTATAGATCAGTGTACACCGGTAACTGTGAATCTTCTTGGTCGGTGCAGCCTCAGTGATTCTGCTGAATTCAGTCACAAACTTCTCACCAACACTAGACGTATAGTGATGGTAAAAAATAAATATAGAATTTAAATATATAATTGAAAAATAATTCTTCCTTGGCACTTGCTTGCCAGGTAGAGCTTACCAACCATTACAAAAGAAAGATCAGTAATTTGTGCAAATTTAACTTAACGCAACTCAAATGTATTTATAAATCACATTTAAAAACAACTCACATTGACAAAAGAAGGTTGTTTTCAAATGTATTTGCTGGAAGTAATGATTTTATCTGTGCTTTCCTAAAATGTAGGTTGAATGCTTGTAACTGAGATTGGTGTATTGTTTGGAAGTCTATAGCAACCTTTTGTAAGCATGAAAGGTCTTCTAATGATGAAAGAGACTTGCTGAAATATATTTTCCCATATATATTCTGCTTTGAAAATAGATGTAATTTTGAACACTTGTTACTTATAGTTTAAACAATTTTAACAAAAACACCCCCACAGGGAATTTTTAAGCATAAGACGAAGCTAAATGTGGACATACAACAGAGAAAAAGAGCTATGTGGGTGGGTATTACCAGGTTGGAGCCAACAAGGGAAGTAAGGAGTGAAAGGCAAGGAAAGGCAGAGCCACAGGTGGCTCAAAGTGGCCTCCAGAAAATGCAGTCACCAAGAGGTGGAGTGGTTCAGAGGCAGAGGTCAGCCAGGTCAAAAATTTTAACAGGACGGTGGAGAAGTGGGGTCAGACAAAAAAAGGCAAATATGTAGAAATATTCAAACGAACTAGGCTTACTGATTAAAGTAGTAGATCCTTTAATCCGATGTCATGGTGCCATTGAAAACAAGTATATGAACTTGCAGCAATGGAAGATGATACCATGGCCAACCCACTGGCACACCTGAAACTACCACTGAAATCAGACAACGGGAAAGAGCGAGAGAGGGACGGAGAGAACGCCTACTTAGAGGGGAGAGGCTTAATACTTAAGCATTTAAAATGGTGTGGCATTTTTCCAAACAACATCCATTTGTGGTTTCCTAACTGGTGAAAGCAGATAAAGCTGAGCTGTAAATGAATTAGAAGTGCCAGTAATTCATCATCCAAAACAGAAGCTGGAGAAACAGGAGATGAGGAAGAACTTACAGTAAACATTCTATATTCACACTAAATGCAGTAAACAGAATAAACACTTGCTAAATGTATTTTTTCTACAAACTCCAGACTTGGAATTTCAAGAACCACACCCAAGGTTGCCAAACCGTTAACCAGGAGATAAACATTTTCCTGCTGTTTCCATAAATCACCCTGTTCTATTTAGACACTTTTGGCACATTTAACCATACAGTAATATACACATATCAACATCATTAAACATCTGGTAGTCATAATGACTTTGACAGCAGAGATTTCAGTGAGCTTCATTGATTGTGAGAAGACTCCAAAAGAATAAAAAGAAAGTGGTGTGCCACTCACAGCGCCAAGATCTTGACATTATTTTCCAGAATTTTGTAGAGAAACAAAACAGACTGAAGAGATTTTTTTTCTACATTCTTAATAAATCTATACCCCTGCCTTAAAATCCACAAACTTTGTGTAATGATAAATGGATAAAATCAGCATTTATGTCCATCAGTCTACACAAAACAATAAAACAAAGTGATTTTCTTGTTTTTTTTCCCTTTTTTGTATTGAAAATTAAAACTATTTTACAGCAGTCTTCAGTCTCTCACTTCAGAACTTTATAGAATGCATTTAGATTTGTTTACACTTTTACTTTTGCCTTTGAATTGTCTGAATGGGGTTTATGATTTTCGTTTTCGGTGGGTCATGCAGGGCGAATCTGAGACTTTTGCCAGCACTAATTCCGTGTTTCGTTGGTTGTATGCTTTGGGTCACCTTTGTCAAGTTTAACAACCACAAAAATCAAAGGTCATTTGCTTTCTGGAGGAAACACTTTCTTCTAGGGTTGCGTCTGGCTTCCTCATTTTTAACCAGTCTCTGGTGCTGCGAAGCATGCCGATGCCATGATACTACCATCACCATGCCTGAAGGGATGCTCATCCTTTATCAGTCCCTTGTGCTTCTGAGAGCTCTGTCACAGTTTTCTACAGAGAGTTCCTGGGCTTCATACCTTGTCCTGACATCCAGCGTGAATTATTTGACCTTGCAAGTCTAAAGGTCTCCTTTTTCTAAACTATGTTCAATCAGTCTATTTAGACTAAGCTCTGGTCTAATCTAACAGATAACTAAAGCAAAGAGAATGAACCAATAAGTGGAAGAATGTTTTAATACAACATTTAGCCTGTTATTTCAAATGACTGAAATTTGTGGATAAATAAACAGAAATGCTTAAAAAATGTACGCTTTAAAAGAAAAGAAAATCTCAGTTCTTGCTTTTTTTGGGTTGTATTTCTTGCTTTTTCTCTCTCTTCATTTTTTTAACTTTAAAAGAAACATAAAACAAAAAGCCCCCACAAAAAACAAATTAAATACAAGCTTACATACAAAACCCAACACACAGTATTATTATAATGCTAATGGTGATTGCTATTTTAATTAGCTTAGGAATACCCCAGCAAATGATAGGCTTGGGTTTTTGATTTTGTGTTAAAAACAACAACAGCAAAAACATTTTTATCAGTTTAAACAAAATGTTTAAAAAAATGTTATATGGATGTCTTTGGAACCACATGACACACGCACAAAGTGGAAAAAAAAAAAATAAATCAATTCAATTTGCTGTCAATGGAAAAAAACAGGGATTTCACATCACATCACATCTAAACATCGAGGCTGATGTTTTATTATTTTTGGTATCTTTTGCGTATCCATGGAGTCATTGTTTTGGATCTCAGGTCCATCACGTTATTCCTGTGTGTCCTGAACGCGGCACGACAACGCCCTCTCCCTGTGTGAGAAGCAGGTTGCTGGAATCCTATTGGTCCGTGCAGACGTCTGTCCCACTCACTGTTCGCTGTATTCCAGTAATCCCAACCCACTCTGGAGTCACTGGGCACGGTCCAACACCACGGCAGGGACGGGGGCAGGATCGAGAAGATATCGTGGCTCTTTAATTATTTATCACGTCATTCAGGAGCAGGATTAAGTGAATATATATCCGAAACATCAGCGAAAACGAGTTCTCGTCACATCAGAGGTAATTTCGGTGTTATTTGTGTTCGGACGTCCTGCTAGCGATAGTTCGTTTAAGGTAGCTACTCCAGCTAGCAGTGTTTTCCAAATATCGGTGGCCTGTCTGCGTGTGTGGTGGGTGGCTTCTAAGTGACTTTACAGTGACTGTCAACTTACTTTATCCTCTGTTATCTACATTAAAACTATTGATAAGAAGTCAAGGGAAAATGAAAAACAGTTCACATTTAGTTACTGTGTAGTCACATATAATTACAGTGTGTGTATTTTTAAAGATGCGTTTGCTGTAGCGGTATTCCCCATGCTTCTCACTTGCTAATGCTAATGATGCAAACTGTCCGTCCTATGATGGTGCAGTTGGGCTGGTCTGTTAAACTGAATCAGACACAAATTCCCATAATAATTAAAAAAAACAACAACAAAACGAATAAATGGATGACTTTTACACTTTTGACTGTTTTGCTGTGTATTTGGGACCCACAAGTTTGAGCTGTGTATGGTGATAATGTGTATTTTGTAATTTTGAGATTATGGTTCACAGACTGAAAGAGGTCAGTTTCTTAATCAGGTAGTCAGTGTGTTGCAGTATGGATTGGGTGTTTGCTGCCTCTCTGCTTCTTGGTCTAAAACAGGTCCATGTTCATTTTTACACTAAACTGTGAACAGATTAAAAAAAAAGAAGCTTTTCTTAAATATGCACACACAGGTAAAGAGTTTCCCTATCTGTGAACATACAGCGTGTTCTTACAGAACCCTGGGTGGGTATTTTATCATACTCTATCATACCCTACCCAGTAGCTGCTTAATATTACAGGCAACAGTTCATACCATTTTGGAGCGTGTCAGCGTGATAACCTAAAATCAAAGATACAGACAGCACAGAGTTAAGGTGCCAGTGAATCAGCAGGTGATCCTTCTTAAGTGTTAAAGTATCTGCACATGACAAGCGAGGTAAATGATCCCTTGTTGAATTTTATTTATTTATATCTATTTGTTCAAACCTAACAGAAAGCTGTCCCCCTCTTATTTTTAATTTCCTCATCTTTTCAGTGGTAGTAATGAGAGTTGCCTGCTGTATCCTCTTCATAGGTTATTTTTTATTAAATCGTGACTGATTTAATAAAAATAGGTACATTATTGCAACATACTGTCTTTCTAGTAGTTGTATGAGTCAACATGAGACACATGGAGCACCAGACACCATAACAATCTGGAAAAATATGTTGCACCTACTCCTAACTGGCAGGACAATAGGTGGCCTGTTGGTATATTTGCTTTGCAAATGGTCACTTGGATGTGTTTCAGCTAGAAACTAGCCTACTGCTAGTTTGTATAGTTCTCTTTTTGGCTTGCTTGATTTAAACTGTAGTCAGTGTGTTTTTATTTGGCTTAAACCAGTAGCTAGGAAGCAAAACTGTAAAAACAAATTATATGAAGTGAGCTGTACTCACTTCCAGTTGTTTTTTTTTAGATTAGCATTTTCATCCATAAAGAACGACTGGGAACAAGGGAAGGAAGGAAGTAAATGCCTTTTGGTTGACATCCAAAAGCTACACACACACACATACACACATACACACACAGAGGACTCAATGTCTTCTTTCCACTGAGGTCAGAGCACCGACATTTCACACGGACACTCATTTGGTAACTTTCCCTGTTTTTCACTTATTCTCTAACAAGCATCCGGTCTTCCCCCCTTCCCATTCAAAGGGCGGACATAAGTAGCTGAAGCTTTAGCTCGTGTTTCAAAATGTCACCTCACTTACATAGAGCCACTCAGTGCTTACTTCTTTGGTCACAGTGGTCACTGTATGACAGAGTAATGGCAGCTTTGCTGAGCGTAGGCTGAGAACAGGCAGACAACTGTTTCCCTGGCAAAGGAAAATCTTATCAAAGGTTTTGATTTCCTTTTGCTCAAATAACATGCATCTGTATGTACATATGAGCAAACGTAAAAATAAGCTAATATAATATTGTACACTACCTGGGGCAAAGTGCTTATTGACAAAACATTGCAGCGTATAAAAAGTTTATCAAACAAAGTTGCATCTATTTAGGTAGGTGTGGTATTTTTCTAAACTTTTTGTAATGTTTTGCTTGAGTAGTTGCTTTTTAGCTTGAAGCAGTGGTGGTTTGGCATAATTTTAGCTTTGGCTTTTATTCATTTTTATTTTTGTCCTGGTCAGTTCTAGTGGGATCAACGATCCCTTTATATGAGCATTAAACCTCAGGATGTCTTTTGTTACATTTACAGGAAATAGATTAATAACTTTTACTGTGAAAAGCATTTTTGTTCTGTTGGTGTGGGGAAAAATATTGTTGGAATCTGGAAACTTGTAACTATAATCATCTTATTCTTACTTTGTGTAATATATAATAAAAAAAAAAAGTGTAATTAATAACTGCCCTGGGCAAAGGACAAGTGCACTAGCCAGGACACATACAAACAAACCTTTGGGAGAAAACAAGCACCCAACTTTGCATCTGCCAGTAACTGTTTGTATTATCTGACTTGTGAAAGCCTTGAAGCACTAGAAATGGGAAATGGGTATTTGAATATTGACTGAAATTTTAACAGTTTGATGTACAACATGTTGGAGAAATGGTTGCATCACATTAACAGCCAGTCCTGCATGGTGTGTGAAAGTGCACTTGGATATTTTCCATGGCTTTACACAGCTGCACAGTGTGGTGGTGTGGATAGAGGCAGCAGGCTCAAGTACAATGGCTTGTGTTTCACTGAATGTTCATTTCTTTGGTCCCGGTGTATTAAAGAGTAATGACAGCTCTGCTGAGCGTAGGCTGGGAACAGACGCAAAGATTGCCTCCACATTTGGCTAAAGATAATACTATCGGTCACGGGGCCTCGTTGCTCTTTCCGCTCTGTAATTGTAAGGTGCTTTTGTGCAAATGAACAAATGCAGAAATCCCACAACCACAAAGTACCTCTGATCGCCTGAGGCAGATTAAAGTGTAATTCATAATCAGATGTTTATGTATATAGATGACAAGATTTTTGTAATATTTTCAGGGGGTTTTTCTGTCCAAGCACAGGTAATTCTGTCTGTTTTTTTTTTCAGTTTTATTTTTTCTTCTGGCCTTGATTGTAGCATCAAAAACATCACATACGGATCAAAGTTTTTCTTCATACTTTTCTCAGTTCTTTTTTTGTTGTTGTTGTATTTTTTGTGTTTTAGACTGAGACTAGAGTTGAAATTGTCAGTTATGGTGGCCCTGAGAGATCAAACACACTGAAACTTAGGAAAACACCAGCAAATAGAAAAATGCTGCGAAATACACAAAAAAAACCCAATGGAAATTAGCAGAATTAGCAGAAGTATCTTTTGGGCTGTGAGGGAGAAAATGATGCAAGTTAATGTGTGTTTTAATTGCATAATTCATATAATACTGTAGATACATGTTTGCTATTAGCCGTTTACTGTTAGCTTGTATGCCCCCCAAAACACTTCCTTTGTGTTTTGTGAGGTTTTTTTGTGAGCTTTTCTATGTTTTTCCTTTTCTGTTGTGTTTTATTCATCTTTAGTTCTGTTTTGCATGCTTTTGCAGCACTCGTCTATTTTTTTTGTGTTTTGGTATGTTGCAGTGCGTTTGACCTCTCAGAGCCATTACAGTTAGTAGTATCAGTTAGTAATCGCCAAGTTTTAATAGGTCTCTGTGGAGAAACATTTATCATTTACTGTAATCATGGATCAGTTACTATCTACAGCTTGTCAGACAACACATGTAAATTCCCAGATGGGCTCTGGAAGCATGGAAGCATACTTGCCATAGATATGCCAGCAACTCTGTTTATGATGCAATCCCTGAAGTACTAGCAACTGGAGTACCTCCCTGGTGTACTTTGGATTCTTAGAAATGGTAGCTTCTCTTGACAGTCAGTCCTGCCCATGGTATTTTGGATGGGAGTATACCTGGACAATTTTCATGGTTTTCTCAGAGCCTCTTTACACAGCTGCATATACAGCCAGTGGCAGACTGTGGTGTGGAAAGAGGTGGCAAGCTTAAAGTCATGGTGTTGTCTTTGAGGTGAGTCTGTGCTTTCCTAAAATAAGGTTACTGCAGGCATACAGATGAGGTTTAGGCTTAGTTTTTAAGTAACAACATCCTTGTGGTTTTTGTTATTTGTAGTCACATTTATTACTGCCCCAAGGACAAGAGCCAGAGCTCAGCAGAGAGGTATTGATTTGTGTGCTGATGTGCATTTTTAGCTATCAGTTTTTTTATGAGATTTCCCAGAATGTACAGATCCCCCCCCCCCCCCCCCCCCCCCCCCCCCCTCAGGCCCCCCC
>VVHJ01013964.1:3277-21357 GCA_015107715.1 Tylochromis polylepis | reverse complement strand
GTTCCTAACTGTGGAAACAGGCAGCTTAAATCTCTGAGACAGCTTTCTGTATCCTTCCCCTAAACCATGATGGTGAACAATCTTTGTCTTCAGGTCATTTGAGAGTTGTTTTGAGACCCCCATGTTGCTACTCCTCAGAGAAAATTAAAAGAGGAGGGAAACTTACAATTGATCCCCTTAAATACTCTTTCTCATTATTGGATTCACCTGTGTATGTAGGTCAGGGGTCACTGAGCTTACCAAGCCAATTTGAGTTCCAATAATTAGTTCTAAAGTTTTTGGTATCAATAAAATGACAACAGTGCCCAAATTTATGCACCTGCCTGGTTTTGTTTAAACAATTATTGCACACTTTCTGTAAATCCAATAAACTTCATTTCACTTCTCAAATATCACTGTGTGTGTCTCCTATATGATATATTTAACTGACATTTTTTATCGTAACAACCAACAATTTATACAGGAAAATAATGACTATTAACAAGGTTGCCCAAACTTTTGCATCCCACTGTATAATGGGGACAAGTGGGTGGAGTCGGAGACTCAACACTGTTAGTCACGACAAAATGTGACCAAAAGAAGAATGCAAACGTGGGACGCATTTGTAATCAAATTTCGTTGCTATTTAATGAAATTTGATTCAACGTAGGTTAAGTGACAAAACGTTAGAAACCTAAAAAATATAACAGGAAATGATAAATGTACTTAATTTATTTTTCATTTTTAAAAAATCTAATCTAAAAGCATATATGGCTTTAAGAAAAGCCAAGATATGCATTTACAATACAGTCTTTTAATTCTGTTTGATGTGAAACACAAAGTAGTGACCATGAAAGACCATACAAAGAATGAAAACAGAAAACACCAAGTTTCTTAAGTTAGGGTTAATTTCCCCACACTTCGCCTGTGTTCATCCTCAGTCATAAATATTACTGGCTGCTGCTTTTGCGACAACAACAAACATGTTTATAAAACGTGCATCCAACCAGGTCCTCACCTCGTCTTTCACCTCCTTCTTGACCTGCTTCAGGTTGGCCCTCAGGTCCAGGTTAACTGTGTGTTTGGAGCCCAGCAGAGCTTTCAGCATGGCGTCGGCAGACATGCGCACTTTCTTCAGTACGGGCTTCTTAAACTTGCCCATCACGTCCTGGACTTTAATCTTCAGGTCATCGATCTGGAAAAGCAGATTACAGAGACCATGATGAAAGTTCTTCAGTGTGGAGGTTGATCAAATGCACTGAATATAGTCCAATTTTATTTAATCGTCAGAACACTGAACAAGTGTTGGGTGAAAAAAAGTAGAGGGTTTACTGTCTGGGGAGCGGTGCTGTATTTTACATAATTTTATTCACACTCCCCAAATCTAACATGACGTCCTTCTGACCTGTGGAAGAAAGACTTTACGATTAACTGACACCTTAGTTTAAATGTTCAAATAAAGCACAGTCCGAGCTTCTGATGAAGGACACGCTGCACGTTCAGCAGGGTTATATTCTACCTCTTTGTTGGCTTTGTTGACTTTCATCTCCAGGTCGTATCGCTCCTCATCAATCCCATCGATCTTGCGGTGGATCTCCTTGCACAGATCCTGAACACAGATACAAAAGCCATTGTCGCACATGCACTGCAACTCTGAACTCTTCCAGACGTTACCCAACAGAGGTGTAAATTAGAATGCAAGTGCTGGACACAATATGGTCATTAACCAGCCAGGTTAACCGGGAAGTCATTGGCTTTAATGAACATATTAATGTTGGTGTTCATTTGTGACGTGCCTGCAGCTCCTGCATGGTCCTGGGCATGGACACAGGAGGACAGGTCTCAGCTATGTACCTCCTCTTTGCCTCCTCTCGCTCTCTTTCTTCCTCCTCCAGTATACCTTTAGCGATGGATAGCATCAAACTCTTCCAAAAAAAACCAACAACAAACATGTCACATCAAGCGTACATGCAGATTACAAATAGTTCAGATTGCAAAAACTTTTACCTTCAGCTGATGCTTACGACTTGATGACACTTTTTTCCTAAAACAAAATCAATCCGTTGGTCATGAGAAAACCTCAAAATTCTAAATCAGCTTGGATAAATCTGTTTTTTGTTTTTTTTACTTCAAAATGCTGAAGAACTTTTTCAAACGTATGTAAAAACAAGACAGAACTACTCACCCCGACATCTTGGTGTTTGTTTGGGTTCAAAACCCTGCAGAAAAACATCAGGTTTTCCATTGTAAAATACTGAGAGGTAAAGGTGAGATGACAAAGGGAAACAAGAATGGTTAATTATTAGGAAATAACCGGGAAGTCATTGGCTAACAGAAAGATTGGGAAAGAAGGCAGGTGAAAGTGGGGCCAGATTGAGAAACAGTCCACGAATGCTTCTATTGGAAAGAATAACTCCACTTAGGAGAAACACGACACTGACTTGAGCATCGAGGAAAAGCCTCTAGGCTAAATTAGGATGAGGATTTTGGGTCCAGTTGTCCTCCCCTGGGTTCCCTTGTCTGTCTTCTGGAAGATTATCAAGAAAAACCTGATACCTCCTCTGTTGGTGCAAACATCTCAGACATGACCAAGTCATGAAATCCCTTCTCTGAAAATAGAGACTGAGCAGAACAATCCAGATCAACGATCGCTGCACCCAGACTGAGAGAAGGGAACTAAAGACCCTGCCATTTTTAACAAAGAAGAATCAAGAATCTTCTTTAGGTACTCGATACTCATTACTCAGCTAACAATAAATGTTTGGTCCAAATGTGGTCCACAATCTGCGGTTTCTCTGGGCCAAATTCAGCCTTGATTGATGGTACTGACTAAGGATGAGTCCGACCGCCTTAACTTAGGTCCACCTTATATGGCATAGACGGCAAGTTTGTTTGTGGCATTTGGACCACATGTGGTCCACACAGTAATTGCAAAACCTATGTTGCTCCCAGCTCATGATTTTTGGGCCACAAACAGCACACACTACACATTTGCTATAAACAGTATCAGGCCTACATCGTGACTTTTGGTCCAGGTTTGACCCACCAGACATTCCTGCAAGTGCCAAAATTAGACCAGATTCGGCCCAGAATACAGAATCGTACCCTCTCGTTGCACAAATCTGCAGTTTGAGTCCTTCGTTTTTATCTCATCCGAGTTTCCTAACATTGAGAATTTCAAAATAATAACACAGAGTCCAATGCAAAGCTTAATATTTCTATAGAATAAAACACACACACACACACACACAAATCATCAGTTAAAAGATGTGGATTTATGTACTTGATATGATTTCTTTTAACTACTCAGCAGTGATTCTGATGGACTCGGGGTATGTGTGGTACACATCAGTCTTGGTTGAATGATGGTCTCAAGAAAGAGCAATAAGTTGAAAGTTATTTTGATGCCTCCAAATTCCCACCATTTCTCAACAACACTCAACTTTTCACAACTCACAGACTCCAAACATTAGAAATTTAAACCATGAGAAGAAAAAAGAACTGGTGACACAAACGGAGAGCACACGTTTGAAGTGACTGTAAGCTTGTCTTGTGGGATAATGACACAATGTACCACAAAACAAACACTGAAGGATCACAGAGAGTTGAAAATGTAACGCATTTCTAATTACTCGCAAGGTAGAACATCATGGTTCAAAATCCAGAAAAAAAGGCCCAAAGCGGTGCGCTCCCTCTCTGCAGCTGTCGCACTGTGGTTGGACTCGTGATAGCTCCAGGTGCTGAAGCTCTCAAACTGTTTACAGGTGACTCAGTCCCACTCAGTTACATAAAGAAGAGTTTTGTTCTTTCTACAAATACGAAGTGGATGATGTTTCACTGCATTCAATTATATTTTGAATGCTGATGTTTCCATGTATTGGAGCGTATCTGTATGAAACATGGAGTTGATTTCATTAGACCAGTTGAATGTGACACATGACCTCTGTGATGACACAGCGAGAAACACTGGGACTATCACTTTCCAAACGCGAGAGTCCATTTTCACCAGCACACCTCATCACACTGCGCTTCACACCTGGAGCGCTGACAGCGTCACCCCGAAACAAACCATACTGACATTAAAAAGCTTCTCATCGCCATCATCATCATCATCCTGCAGTGACACTTTCTAATGAGCTAGCTTCTTCTCACCACATCACAAGTTTAGCTTTCGCCAAAACCTCAAAGAAAACAACCACCAAAATCAACCAAAAGCTCCATTCAATGAACTGCAACAGAGCGAGATCTGTCCAGAAAGTACTGCAAGACATTTCTCACCTTTTGGCTGATGAGGAAAACAGAAGGGACCAACCGATTTGGGAAGCAGCCTCGTTTCTGGCGCTATAAGTTGGTATATATATTGCATTCCCAAAAGGCAAAGGGAACCCCATCTTTCTCTTTATGGAAGGCGACTTTTCAACTGACCAATGGGATCCAGCACCTGAAATATTATATCTGACCTCCCCTCCACACCCCCTGAGAATCTCCCCGCCCTATCGCACCATTATAAATAACCCTTTCTGCCCAGATTGCTTTGCTTATTGAATTATTTGCTTCCTACCCCCCCAAAAGGAAGTCGCTCCTGTACCGAGTAGAAACACATAAGTTGCAAATCAAAAACAGCAGAATAATGCCATATATTACTCCGGTATATTCACAGGGTGGAGGGGTTTTAGGCATTTTTTCAGGAGATCAGGGAGCAGGAGTGATGAAAGTTAAGGAGACAGCAGGTGGGAGGGCAGAGCGATGTTGTCAAGACCCTGGCTGAAGGATACAATTAAGAAGCTGTTAACAGAAGCTGGCCAAAAAGCACTTTCTACTTTTCAGTGCAGGAGAAAAAAAAACAAAGCAGGAACGCCCCACCGTTTCCTGTTTTTCCTCATAAGACAATGAATAGATCAGAAATAGAAAAGGCTTATCTGAGGAGAGGTGGCACGACAGTTCCGTGCAGTCTGTTGTTTTCATGCTCAGATATGCTGCTGAAGCTCTACCAATGGCTCACACTGAGGCTTTCTTGTTAATGTGGCAGCAGAGGGAGAATAAAGACCACACTGGGAACTATTTTCATGCTCTTGCGCAGCCCTGTGCCCTCATTCAGGCGTATTACACAGAAAGTGGCAATGCACACGAGTCTGATAATTGCTTTCCATTACATTAGCGGTTTGTATTCAGAAGCGATCGTGCAGCTGTTACAGCCGGAACTCATTTCAATATATTTGAAATCTGCTTGGTAGCTTCATCGTTTATACTATAACCTTTTATTATATTTAATGTTAAGATTTAAATCTGGAACATAATTAGTGCAGCAGAAAGTACAACATCTGACACTGCAGGTGAGCGGGCTGTATGAGGGGAAGTGGATAGCACTGTTGCCGCATGGCCGGGTTCTCTCCACGTACTCCAGCAGGAACCTGGAGATTTTGATCATTCAGATCTCATATGGTCTCATATTCTCTGGACGTCTGTCATTTTCTTTCTCTGGCTCCACTGCAGGAAATTTCCTGATTTAAGGAACTTAGTTCTTTAGTGTGAAGAAGCAGAGGAAGCGGGGCACAAACGAATCCACAGGAGACAGTTTGACCTCCACGTAGTGCTTGTTCGGGGAACTTCCAGGATGGGAGTGGCTTACAAATCAACATTTAGCAATGAGCTAATTTCTGTCTGGTTATCTTAAATGGTAATGGGTGACATTAGAGTGGCTGTGTCCATTTTCAGTCTGTGCTTCTCACTAAGCGTGCATGCAAGCTTCAAATTCAGCTGCAAGATAAGAGAGCTGCGTGTGCTCAAATCACTTTCAACACATGAGCAGCTGTTAGGTACATCAGTTTCTTTAATATTGCAACAGTACAAATTAAATCTGATTAATAAACACGACATGAGAAATACATTGCTTCACATTTCTGAATCACATCGTATTCATTGAGAACATTCTGGGATACTGAGAAATCACCTGAGAGAACGAGTTAGAAAACCTATTCAGTCTGATATGATGATTGTGAAGAAAAAAACAAAAGAAAGAAAGAAAATCTGCTGATGACCGTTTCCACTACAGTGCCTCACACGAGCATTAAAACATCTGTCAAATATCGAATCCGTTTCAGTCTCACCACCACCGCTACTGTACACTCAAGTCTGCAAATATATCACAGCAAGGACGACGTCACACAAAGGTCTTTTTTCTTCTTCTTTTTCAAAATAAAACATCCAAAAATATTCAAGGTCTCACAAGATATCTAGAGGTTAAAGTCATACAAAGTGTGCAAATGTCACTCATGAGACGACTCCAGACGAAGGCACCGTACTTTTAGTTTCCGCTCCATCATGGCGCTCACGTGAACTACGATGCCAGGGTCACCGTGGCGACCTGTCCGATACCGATTTTCACTAAGGCCGCCCACTAACCAAAAAAAAAAATATGGAAAAAAAAATTTAAATGAAAATGAAACAACAAGCAAAATAAAACCTAGATGTGGTGCTTTTCCTACAACTTGTAGTCAGTAGTGACGGAGTACCAAATGGTAAATGGCCTGTATTTTGTATAGCACTTTACTTAGTCCCTAAGGACCCCAAAGTGCTTTGCACATTCAGTCATCCACCCATTCACGCACTGGTGATGTGTGCTACATTGTAGCCACAGCCACCCTGGGGCGCACTCACAAAGGCGAGGCTGCCGGACACTGGCGCCACTGGGCCCTCTGACCACCACCAGTAGGCAACGGGTGAAGTGTCTTGCCCAAGGACAACAACCGAGACTGTCTGAGCCGGGGCTCGAACCGGCAACCTTCCGATTACAAGACCAACTGCCAACTCTTGAGCCACGATCGCCCCAGTTCTGCCTTGATGCCATTTAACAACCAGCCCAGATTCTGACACACTCAGACAAAATCTATGAACTGAATATGGAAATCATTGGTGAAGTTCACATGATAACCCACAGCAGTGGTTGCAACGCTGGACCCAATAATTCTGACACTTTTGGCGAAGGACACTGGTCCATATTTTCCCCTTATGAAAATACACGGACCATCTGATGTTACACTTCCATTTAAGTGAGAATTTGGCAATGAGCTCATTTCTGTATAGACATTTTTGTACAAGGGTTCAATAAATTGGCTAAAAAGGAAGTGACAAGCAGTGACATGGCGACCAAAGACCATTAAGACTCGATGACATTCAGCAACATTTTCAAGCAATGACTGGCAAAATAACCGCTGGGGGTGGGAACTTTCCCCAACTTTGAGGCGAGCAATTGCGGCGCCTACCAATGAGAGTGCAGGATACCGCTGATTGCAATGAGCAGGTGGTAAATACATCCCCATTAGTGTTCAACCTTTGTTACTGTCTGCTCGCTCACTGACATCCAAACAGTATGGCTCCTTTAAAGTCCTTCAACCTGGCGCTACCTCCTACGGTTCACAGATGATTACTACAAGCAGATACCTCTATGGAAGACCAAATTAATCAAAAATAAAAGACCTCATATATACCTATGTTATGACACCTATAATATCAAAATGCGCATTAACTTTTTTTTTTTAAATGACATTTTTACCTTTACAATTAATTTAAAATTACTTACTTTTTCTATTTTTTTATGTTTTTTAAATTTCATTTCAGTGGTCCGTCCCAGGTCATTTGATGTATCGCTTCCTCTCATCCTACTTTTCTCTGCACTACACTGTCTAATCAAAGGCCTGAAAACCCCCAACACTAAACTTAAAAATGAATAAATGAAAAGGAAAATTGAATCAAAAAGTTGATTTATAATGCAACGCTTAAGAAACAGAGCAACAAAGATATATGAATTCATGTCACAGTCTATGAAATGAAACCTACGTTTGATTTTAATATTTTTAACATTTTACTGAGTCATCATTTCATTTTTAATTTTGGCAGTTCCAGTCCTCCATAATGCTTACCGTAGTTGATATGCATGCCTGTGTAAGCATTAAATATATAATTAAAGTAATTAGAGCCAGTAATTAAAGCCAGAAATGCTGACCCTTTCCTGGTGCAAATGTTTTTTTGTGTTTAAAGGTACTTCTAAATTCCTGAATTTAAAAATACTGGCAGCTGCCAGTGCTACCCCTTTAGCCTCTTAGTAGATGCAGCTATTGTATAAACTTGAAAATCTTAGATGGTTTTCAGAAAAGCTGTCACTGTGATTCAAACTTATACAAGATTTTTTTTTATTTTTTAGATACACCTATAGTATCAATTTCAAACTTTTATGTTGCCTCATTCTCTAGTTGTCGCATTCAGAAACTTGGCTGCCGATGCCACCAGCCCACCTGGTGGGGTGATGACAATACACCATCAGCCTTTCACAGTTGAGGTGTAAAAAAAAAAAATAACCTACATCCACAGAATTTAAAGAAGCAACTGCTTTGAATTTGTCAAAAACATCCCTGTACTGTGTTGGAGCGACATCAACTGATCTTAAAACAGGCCTGTGCCGTTGTTTTATGTAGTACCAATTTCTGCCACAAGCTGGCACAGTGAGTTACCCAGGAGCAGATTCCCATTTCCAAGGCTAACCTGGTAAAATGCAAATTGTCTAGAGGAAATGAGGCTGAGAGAAACCTCGTTTAACGAACAGCAGCACACATCTGAACACATTTTAATACACCTGCTGTTAAAAAAGCTTGCTCCCTGGTGGTGAAATTTGCAGAGGGTAAATAAAAAGGGTACCTTTAAAGACAAAACGGCACCTCTGAAAAGGTCATTTTTACCATTTTCCGACATTTAACAAAGTATTTGTAGGTTAAGAAGAATTTGACAGGTGAAAGACTCGCGACTTCAAAGCTCTGACTACAGCTAACACCTTCATCTGATTACTTTTAAACGGCATTAAACATTCTCAGGGAAAATTTAACACTCTTCTTTTTAGACAGCCCTGTAAGCAGTGGGGAGAGAAAGTAAGAAAAAAAAATTACCTCTTGCCATGCATAAACCCTGAATCGCAGTTCAGCAATGCCGGTGCACTAATACTGATAAGAGATGCATGTCACTCAACTTCACTGCACACTGAAGTTCAAATTCACAGAGCCACGCTCCTAAGACATTTCAGCGAACTGTCACTGAAAACGAGGCTCGAGTCTTCCTCACAGAGGACAAGAGGGACCGGACCGTTCATCCTCTGTCGAGTATGACCTCAGGGAAAAAAAAAAAAGTACACAAAAGAAAGATAATAGCACAAAAAGGTCAGAAGCAACACAAAGTGTCCATGTGCAAAAGTTCCCTTTTAAGACAGAAGCAGATTAATCTGTAACAAAATCCAGATAAAGATAATAAAACGCATGCACATCCTCCATTGGCTTGAGCACAGGTTTGTTCCAACAGGGTTTCAACCGAGGTCCATATTTCATCTACTATATGACAGATAAAAATTTCTCCAAGCTAAGACTTCATCAGCTATAGATCTCCAAACAAGCAATGCCTCCTCACTTTGCCCAAAAGTCTACATGAACCCGATGGCAGTTCACAGTTGGCACTAAAACTCGGATCTCCAGCGTCAGCCCGAGTCTGCAGCTCACATTGAAACTTTGGCAGTAAATTTGTGACGAGAGGTTCTCTGGGTAAAAATTAGGGGTGGACATTTCTAAGCAAAGATGATGACATTCTCAAAAACGGCTTTCAAACGATTGTGTGCAGTTGTGGCTGGCTTGCGACATGTTAGCTCTACCTGGTGGACTATGCAGTGGACTTCACTTAGTAAAACAGTTCTATACCATTCTGATCAAGTTGAATCGCCGTCTTCCACTCCACTGCGTCTATTCAACGTGTGGTTAACACTTCTAGAGAGCTGCACGTCAGGCCGCACCACGTTACAGTGGAGGGTTTGCAATAACTACATACCTGGAGAGCAGATTTAGCACAAAAGTATAAAGCCACTGATATACATACACGTTTCTGTTCAGTGCATAATTATTTTAGCTCACTGGCTTTAATTAACAGAAGACCATCTCGTGAGCAGCTTCTGCTGAAGGGCCCGGCCTCTTCTACACAACAACATTAGCTCTGGCCGTCCTTTATTCCATTTTGTTGTTTAATGGTGACCACCAACCACGTGTCTTACATCTTCACGTAGTAGTAACGTGTTACAGTAGCTCGCTAGAAAAAAAAAGAAAAAAAAGAGGGGAAAATATGTATTTGAAGATAACGGATACACTTAGAATTTAATAAGCATTCAAATATTTGAAAGCCGTGGCCATTCCAAGCACAGCTGGAGGAATTTTCAACCCCTACTGGTGCAATTCCAGTTTGTTGCATCTTTAGGATTTCTAATGTGCATACAGACAACGCAAAGTGACGCTGCGCTGGGTTAACTCGCTGAGAAACTAACGTACTAGTGGGAGAGCACCGAATCACAGGTGACCTCAATTACAGTTATTTAACCAGGACATTATCGTCTTTTTTCTATTTTTCATTAGTTCCACTAAACCTTTTGGGCTGTCTTTATGTAAAATGATTTGTGTAAAAAGGGCACTAAACAGATACATTACACCACTTCCCCAATATTCAGGCTGCTAACAGAGTCCATGACGCTGTAAGAAGTTCCACATGGTCCCTTGCGTCTAGAGCTATTTAACATCTTAAGTCCAGTTATGAGTGTTGGATAATAACACAAATTAGCCCGGGAGTGAGTGAAACAGAAAAATCATCCTTTACAGGCTTATATTCTCCCCCACCCCGTGGAATTACCTCCACCTGAAACACATTCTGACATGTCACACTGGATTTACACGACCAGGTTACGCCTGAAAGGTCGATTTCAACATGCAGCAGTGTTTGTGTGCATCAAGGCTTACTTTGCTTTATTGAGTCGTCCATAAAAGGCAAACTCTAGGTTGAGCAATCGGGCAAACATATATTTGCGATAACCCGACTCAATCCGCAGTTGGTTTGATTTTTGTAGTTTAACTTTGCTCATTCAGCAAGTGCTAGCTCCACTCGCTCCACGGTGTGGTGCCTCCTTTCTTTTAGTTGCACTGAGTTAGAGCAAAGAGTTGTACCACGCTCTGGACTCTCTCTGGACCTGTGCGACAGCCCAAACTGATGCAGCCCTCTAAGATCAATTGTGCTGAGTAAGCATTTTTCATCTGGAAATCTTAATCTTGATTTTAAGAAAAAAAAAAAGTACACAAAATATATATTTGAGGGTTTTCGATGTTTAAAAAGGCATTTCTGTGAGCATTAGGGACGTCACAGCACGGCTGCTCCTTATACAAACATGGAAGAGTCTGTTTGGGGGTTTAACTATCAAGTTATTGTTTAGAAATGGGTGCCGTGAACAGATGAAGTTCTATCAGAAATCCTTATCTGACCAATCAGGACGTTTGTGTTTTATGGACCAGATCAGCTTCTTAAAAGACATAAATGCAGTTTTAGTCTAGTTCAGACAGATTATCTGTGCGCTGTTTGTCAAAGTTTAAATCAAATGTGGGCTCTTGTGTGGAAATAACCATTTTAGCCTTTTGGTTCCACTAACTCTTACGCGTTCGCGACAGATCTGCAGCGAACTTCGGTGCAATGGGATTGACAGGAAGTGGAAGAGCTCCTACAGCGGCCGTGGTGCCAGCTGGATGCATAATCTAAACGGGCAGTGGCCTTATAACTCTTTTGGACCTGTTGCATAACCCTTCCCAACTCTCCAAGCTGCATTTTTGATTCCACGTGTGAATGAAGCTGCAGACTAATCTAACGACCACCGACACGGTTCTAGTATGACATCAATAATCTCCTGAGATCACCCGGTAAGAAATTCCCCTGATATAGAACAGCAACACGACGGCGTGGCACAGAACTGAAGCAGGACTATATCAACTACACGGCCAACACTATCACACTGTTATACCGAGAAGCTTTGCACACTACAGCAAAGTCTATTGCGTCTCCTATTTGGCGAGTATGGAGGAGGAAACCACGGCCAGGTCACATTTACAGGTCTGAAGGGGAAATACATCAAATTCTCACAACCACAAGTGGGGACAATAATATCCATGTGATCAGTCTACAGGGAGGAGTACAGCTGCCCTTGGTTGTCTGTATGAAAGCATCCAATACTGTGGGAGGAGCAGAGAGAGCATCGAGCAGCAGCTGAGCATGATGGGAAACAAAGTCAGGTCCATGCCACTTTGCGTGAGATGGCCTGTTTGAAGCACTCGGGGTCAGTGTTTCCGCCGGGCCGCAGTGCCCTCTCCAGGCTCACCAGGACGTTTTGGTGGCACTCTCTGATGTTGACCGGGTACTTGGCCCTCAGCAGCTCATAGGCAGCGATCAGCCTCATGTTCTGCTTCACCATCAGGTACTGGATGATGCACGTCGGTGCCAGAGAGAAGCCGTCCCGACAGTGGACCAGGACGCGCTTCCGCTTCTCCGTGGAGGCGTTGATGCACTCGTTGATGTCCTCGAAACAGCGCTGCTTCAGCGCCGGGCCATCGCCCAGCGCGTCCGGCACATCTCCGATGTCCACCTTGAGGCGGGACCAGCTGTGACGGGCGCCACGAGAGCAGGTGCAGGGTATGAGGCTAAGGGAGGGGGCCGACTCTCCTGGCGCGCTGCTCATGTCGATGATGCTATCGATGTTGTTGCGGCACAGCGTACGGCCATTGTACGCTGCGTTTAGGTTGCCGACATAGATGTAATCGGTCACCTTGGAGATGACGGGCTCCGAGTACTGGAAGTGTTCTGGACCACTGGCTTTGGGCTCTGGCGTATCGGGGCCCCTTGCGCCGGCTGGCCCCGTGGCGGCTCTCCGGCTGTAGTTACGGAGCTTCTTGGAGCCGGAGCGGGACGGCGGGTTGGAGTCGGACTCTGAGCTGCTGTTCCAAGGCGGCGAGAAGAGAGAGAAGCGGCTGGAGGACTTGCTCTTGTTGAGTATCTCCACAGGGCTGGACAGGCCGGAGCTGGACACTGTGGCAGAAGCAGAGGCGCAGAACAGGGACGCTCGTTCCAGAGAACCCGTGCTGCTGGCTGCTCCTGCACTGTGAGCCTTCTCCATCTGCAACACAGACACAAATGAAACATACACAACAACTCTCACAGCAGTCTGTCACACCAACCAAACCTGACAATTTTTCTTCCTCCCTTCAGGAAAAAGCCAGGAAACACAGATTCCTCAGTGCTTCCTACATATGGACACATTTTAAATCCGTTCTCTACACCCTTCCACGCTGTGAGGAGTGAAACGCCACATGGAGTCACACTTGCATCTACTGAAGTAGAAATACAGCAGCAAGCTTTAAGAACCTTGTCACCTTTCTGCAAGAAAAACAGGAACCTGAAGATCTTCTGTGACCTATACTTTACATCTATTCTGCTAACAGATGGCTTTATTAAGATACCATCCGTCACTTAGAGGAAAACGCACCTGTTCTACTTTCGGTTCATTCAAATAGTTTCAGCAAGATTTCCAAAATGTTCTCACATGTTTTCATTCTTTTCTTGTTGTCCTTTAATTTATTAATGTGGTATTAAGTTATAAAAATAAAAGCATAGCTGTGCCTATTTTTGCATGTGAACACTAGTTCACAGTTACAAACTCATTCTTTTAGAAGTGCGGCTTTATTGTGCGATTTTGAATATGAAGATGTTTCAGGGTCCAGATGTACCTCAACTCCTGCTGAGGACACAGCGGCAGATGTTTGTGTACCTGAGCTTTGAGGTTGTTCTTCCACTCCTGCGTCTCCAGAGCCTTGAAGCGTCCGCTGCTGTCGGAGGACACCGACACACAGAGAGGCCGGTGGGCTCTGGGAGGGAGCTGGGGGGTGAGGGCCACGGGCACGGGCCTCGCGTCGGCATGCTCGCTCCTACTCATCATTAGATTCGGACAGGAACCTGAAACACGCAGGAGGA
This sequence comes from Tylochromis polylepis, assembly GCA_015107715.1. Taxonomy (NCBI): domain Eukaryota; kingdom Metazoa; phylum Chordata; class Actinopteri; order Cichliformes; family Cichlidae; genus Tylochromis; species Tylochromis polylepis. Next base: position 7,521 of record VVHJ01013964.1, on the reverse strand, counting down.
CGCATGTGAGATCAAAAGGCAAACAACAGAACTTCTCCTCTCCAGTATTTGTGAAGACAAGGTGTAAAAAATTTAGAGATTAATGACCTGGAAGTACCGGAAATTAAACCTTTTCACACCTTTTACCCGCTGTGGTGACCCCTTGTGAATAAGGGAGCTTCTGTCCATGCAGGATTTGACCTACCAGCACATTCTGAGCGGGTGATGGACTGAATCTGCAGTGTGTTCTGGGTTTTCAGCAGGCGGTGGAAGGTTCTCACAGTACCTGCGCACAGACAGAGAGGTCACCTTGCAGAGAACTTAACAAACCACAGAGGAGATATTAAAAAAGGAGAGCGGCACCAGTCTTACCGATCCTTCCGTTCTGCCTGCAGGGCACCTTAGGATCCAAAACTTTGTGTGCACTCCGCTCTTCCTCTGCTTCCATGTTCCGCCTCCTGCAGGCAGAGGCGCATCATAACCCCGGCCCTTCATCTTTTGGCAAGCCGAGCAACACATCAGCTACATCGGGCCGACATCGCTTCAGATGGCTGGCTGTACGGACACCCGAACGGCTGCTAGCATCACCGCTTAGGTTAGCTGCTAACGAAAGAGCTAGCCATCCAGCCAGCTGGTCGGCTCACTGTGTGTGAGTCATGTTGTGGAGCTGGTGGAGGCTCTGACCGTCAGGTAATTCTAGTGGGGAAGCGAGGCTGCAGCAAACCAAGGCTCGCTCACGACAGCATGACGACTAGAGCCATTAACCACAGTAAACCTTATAAATCCCCGGAGTGTTAGCGAGCTAACAGTAGACTGCACAAGTACCCGCTGTTTACGGCTTGTACACGGGTGGTACAGCTCCATTACACGAAATGACAACAAGAGCATGCACACGACATTATGCGTCCATCTGCCGCTACACAACGCGGGCTAACGTGGGTGTTAAACGCCGTAAATGTGACCATTTATCCGGAGCTTCAGTGATTAGCTGCCTGGCTAACCACCAGCAGCAGCAGCATCAGCACCGTGAGCGCGCCGGCTCTAGACCATGGGAATTATTGCCCTGGGGTTAGTCTTAAAGGATTTACAACCCATAACGACAACGTTTAACCTTTGAACAAATACGAATAAGTATTATCTGAGTAAATTATACGATGTATTTGCAAAACTAGACTAACAGCAAGTAAGTATACGCAATAGAAATTCCCTGCGAGACAAAACGCGGGGGCTAAGGAACGCATGACTTGAAGGCTTTCAGTAAATTCTGGCTCTAGTGACTCCCAGGGCAGTGTGAAGAGCAAAAAACAACAACAACAACAACAACAAAAACCCTCATATCTTCTTCATGTCTTAAAAAAAACCCTTAATGGGAAACATGAGCAGAACTACTAAAGTCCCCTCTTGAACTGACTTCAAAATGCGCATCTTACTTCACTCCACTGTATTATTTTCTTTCTTTTTTTAACTTCCCAGTGGCCTTAATCCTCTTCCGTAGTTTTGCTACCGAAAGGCGTCTTTATGGGTATTTTTCACAAAATCTTGGGAGACAAATATTTAAATAATTCACGCAAACCTGATTCATTAAGATCTGCGGCATGCCAAAAAAAAGCATGTCTGATTTTGCTTTGTCCTGCAGCTCTTCACTCACACTGAGTACTTGGAGCTGAGCATACAGTAATTCTGCACCTCTGTAGTAATAATACTCACCGAAACAGAGCAGAACTGAGCTTTTCTCAGCAATGCGCACGCGCTGATGGACTCATCATATTGAATCTGGTTTGAACCAAATGTCAAACTGCACTAACCGTGTTGGTGTGTTAGACTGAATGTCTCAGAAATGTGAGCGCTGGAAATTGATACATAAAAAGAGCGATGCGCGCATTTACGCGCGTGGCACAGTAACATTCCTTTCATTAACACGCGGATTTACAATATTATACAAAATATTATTTACAGTTGTTCTGCACATCACACAGGTCGGCTGTTACACTCAGTTTTCGGTGGAATACTTTGTAATAGCAGTTCCTGTCAGAAGAGTTATCCCTTGAATCGAAAACAACGCCTGAACGGACTTGCTGTTTTCAAGGAGATCTGCGCTTATAATATTATTCGGTTAGTGTATTACTGTCTTTCATCTCGTCTGCTGGTTTTTGAGCCGCTAATTTTCCTTTCTTTGTAGAATCATTGGATCATTTATCGCTGAAAATAAACTGGTTGAACCGTCTTTGTCACCCTTGTCTGTCTCATAGCATATACACGTAAGTAAATCATATTTTCTTATATTGTTCTTGCTGTTGAGTGATCCAGTGTAACTATTTTGTTCTTCCGTGTTTACGATTTCAATGAAACAGGCAGATATTCAGTTTAAAGGCTTGGCTGTAAATCTCGTTAACCCTGAACAGGTTACCGGTGAACTAGTGTTTGTTAGGTGGTTAATCTACCAGTAGCCCATTGTACCATAGCTTTCCTTAAGATCTGTTAAATCTATTTAACTGTTTCATTCTGTTTCTTTTATGTAATCCAGAGTATATCTTGTGGCTGTGCCCCCTGTCTAGTTAAAGAAAGACATGCCTTACAGAAGAATTAAGGATTAAAGATGGAAACATTCGTTTAAAGCTCCGGACAATTCACTAAATGTACATTTATGGCAGAAATGGTCACATGACGTCTAAAGTGAAGTCTGTAGCATAAGTTTATGGGATCTACTCACCGTGTGTGTGTGTGTGTGTGTGTGAGAGAGAGAGAGAGAGAGAGAGAGACACGCAGGCTGCAGCTGTTTCTCAGACTGAATGACTGAAGCAGCTCCGTCTGAAAGCAGAGTTGATCTGTAGCCTCTTTTCGCTCCTGTTCTTCTTCTTCGTGTGCTTTAATTGGATGGTCTGGGCTTCTCTTCAGGTAACCTGGTAACCCACCGATCTGCTGATGTCACTGCTCTCCATAATGAAATGTGAGTGTATCCAGCCGCCTTTGTCAATAAGCAGGAGGGTAAATTCACAGGAGATAAGTCGGACAATGAAGGCCGCGGCTGGTTTAAGGTGATCAGGAGACACTGAATTTATCACAAGCAGGTGACCCCAGTTTATTCTCCACTTTACTTTTGCACCTTTATTGATTCCTTGCTACAATTCATTGACTTCAAACACAGATAACATTGCAATTGTTTTATTATAGAATGAATTATTATTCAAAATGATCATTAAAATGTGTGGTATTATTGGGTACATTTTAATTACTACTGAAGAGGGATGGTATTTATAAAAATGGGATGGGATTCATCACCAGTTTGTGATTATAATAAGCACGACTGTCCACCACTGGAACAGAATATTGACAGAAAATAAGAAAAAGAAGATTGTTTTTGACTCGAGGCTCCTTAGCAAAATTATGAGAGCTACATTAGTTTAATTGTTACATTATAAGTGAGTCTGAAGCACTATAGGAACTCTTTAATGGATCAGTTTCATATTTAAGGGCTTTGTTAAGAAGGTAAAATATAAAAGCTGTCCCATTTTGAGTCCTGTGGATCAGAAATTTTGTTTAACTTCATTTATTTATTACCTTTATTGGATAGGAAAGTGTAGAAAGTAGAGAGACAGTGAAGGAGAATAACACAGAGGAAGCAGCCTGGTACACACTCAAACCCAGGCCACTGCAGTCAGGAATCTAGCCTTCTGTACTTCAGTACATGGGTCACCTGCTCAACCAGGTGAGAGAAAGGGAAAGCGAAACAGAGCAAATTCACACCGAGCACAAACACAACACATGACATGAGGTAGATAAAGCAAGGAGAGTAAATACATAGTAGCCACTGTAATTAAAAAGGAATAAATTACAAAATTAAGTACAAAATACTGCATGATGTTACATTAAGGTGTACAGAGAGTTCTTGCATTAGTGGCTTACTGTAGTGGTTTGTGTATTCCTCTAACAAATGAAAGATCGCTGGTTGGAGAAGACAAATCCCCCATTTTAAATGCAGCAGGTAGGAAAGATTTTTGTTGTAATTGCAGCAGAGTTGAAGGAGGCTACTGCAGAAAACACTTTGCTGTTTGACCAGTAGGTCCTTTAGGGGATGTGAGGTGTTGTCCAGTATGTTCAGCAACAACCTTGGTCCAGTAAACACGTGTAGGGGCGCCAGAGACCCCAGGACTGAGCCAGGCCAAGCCTAATCAGCTTGATCAGCTTCTTGGTGTCTCTGGCTCTGATGCGGCTACCCCAACAAAAAAAATTGCACTAGTAATGACAGGTCGGCACAAAAAAAAAAA
>VVHJ01013963.1:4996-22255 GCA_015107715.1 Tylochromis polylepis | reverse complement strand
ACACACACACACACACACACACACACACACACACACACACACACACACAGAGAGAGAGAACCATATCAGCGTGTGTTCGTTCGCACAAGTAAGCATGTGTGTGGTAGATCAATAAGCCGTTTTGAAGCAGCCAGTATAGTTTCCCTCAGGTCAATCTGAAACTGTAATCACATTTGAGAGCCTCTGTGCTGCTTTTGGGAGAACTACCAGGCCTTTTCCTGGAAGATTAGCCTTAAAGTATAGTAACAGGAGTCAAAGGTCATCCAGCTGAGAGCTATAATACACTGGTTAATGGTCATTGACTATCTGCTGGCAAGTTTATTTTCCTACCGTTAGTATTCAGTAAGTACAAAAGGCAGTTAGCTGATAAAGAAAACTAAGGCTCATTGAGAAACCAAGTAGTGTTTATTTTGTTGTGTACAGTCAACTAAGTGGAGTCGATATCCCTTTTATTTCTAAATGTCACATAAAATTTCCAATTGTTGTGTCTCATTAGTCTCACAGTAGTGATTTTGTAGAGGCTGGTAAAAGAAATAAGGCAATTTGTGTGGATATGGCAAAGAAAAATTATTAAGTAATTTTTGAATTACTAAGTTAAAAATGCATCCGTTTTTAACTTAGAAGTATTTTTGTTTCTTTTTTTTGTTTTAATATTCATCATTGTGGATTGAGGTTGTTTTTTTTAACCGAGAGTGTGAAACTTACAACAAAGGAGCAAGGCAACTATAAGTACCATGTGACTAGGGTTTCTCTGCCTCAGCATTTTTAAGTCTATTATGCTTGTCCCAGTTTCTGACTGAAGATTGTATTTTGGTTGTGTGTGTCTGTTATTTTGTGTGCGTATGTGTGTGTTAGAGCGATAACATTTTGAAAAGACAAAAACCCTTGTGATCTGAATAAAGCCTTGTGGAGGAAACCCAGTAAGTCTTGAGCACTCAAAGCCTTTGATCTTACTTTGTCTCCCAGGAGTTTGCAAGGTCACAACAAATAAAACGCAGAGTAACATGAGTTATGAATAAAGAAATGGAAGTGCATGTTATTTTTGTTTCATCTTTTAAATAAAAGATCATCTCAAAAATCAAAAATCATCTCTTTAAATTTTGAGTTATATTTGGCTATTATAACCTTGAAAAACTGACTAAGAACGGAGATATTTACCATAACCCTACAGTTACATAGAGCTATGTAGAGTTTGTTAGGAGAAAGCTTTTCAGCATTTTCAAACATCAGTGGGTAAAACTCTGGTATTGATTTCAGGCTGGAGATCAAAGAGCAAAGCCCTCTTCCCAGACACAACATTTTGGTCTAATGTTCAACTATCATACACAGAGAAAGTCTTTCTTGAAGGAGCCAGACATAGCAATTCCTTCACTGATGGTAGCCTCAATAGAGCACAAAGCGACTTTAGAAATGCTTTGCTTTGTGCTGAGAGCGAGGTGCAGCCAGTCTGGGAGTGTTTCTTTCTTTATATCTAATGTGGATATGTTGCTGCTGGGTACTTCAGACGTTATAAAGAATGTGCACAATAAATGATGTAATGTCTTACAAAGTGTAGAAAACACACGTCTCATTTTACATGAACAGTTTTTTGTTGTTTTTTTAATTGTGAGCGTTTTCTTATGTATTTCTGTGTGTATATACTATTGCAGTTAAGATCCCAACACGGAGGACCTACATTGACCCTGAGACTTGCGAAGACCTACTTCAGGCTGTCCACGCCTTTGCCAAAGAGCTGGACAACTCGAGCATCAAGATAGAGAGAATTGTGCACACAGGTACATGATTATACACGAGAAGGCATCTCAGATTAAACTATTCATTCCAGAAATGATGGTGGAGGAGTTCACCACTCTGTGAAAGGGTGCGTGGGCTCAGCAATTTTAGAACTTCTCATTGTAAAAAAATGGAAAACAAAAAAGGGGGTTGAGATGGGATAGAATAGAATAGAATAGAAGAATAGAAAAGCCCTTTACTGTCATTGTACATATACAGCGAAATTGTACATGTATTGTTTATCAGCTACAGAACACGATAGAAAGGACAGGCCTGCAATTGTCAGCATGACCCGCTGCATTAAAGCCAAAACTGTTTGGGGGTAAAATCACTACATGGGCAATGGAACTTTTCTGAGCCCAAGCTTGCGGTGAAATAGAAAGCTATACTCTGGTTTAACAAAATATCATCTTAGATGGTTTGTTGTAGTATTAGTGCACATGACATGTGAGCTTCCATCTCTGAACGGGCAACTTGCTGATTAATGTCTGCTTTGAGAGGTTTTGGAAACTGTGCACTCAAACTGTTTAAAGAAGTGGTTAACAAAAACATGTTGTTGGCATTACATGTGAAGTGAATATTTAAAAAAAAAAATGAATATCAGTCTCTCATGTTGTCTTTGTAGTAATTATACTTAATAATACACACGAAATATTCAATACATTGTGTCGAATAACTCCCTCTGTTTCATTTATATTTTGCAAATCATGCCAATGTATTTTGGGAATGAGGATGTAATCAAAAGCAGTGTATATCACAGTAGAAATTATGAATGACAACCAATCTTAAACCATTAATTTTCCAAATATTGTAACAAAAATGATAAAATATGTTGTTCTGTGGCAAAAGAAAGCCAAAAGTGTTAGAAACACTTCCAAAGTCATCTCTGTGTCTTGTTGCACTTTCTTGAATCTGCTTTGAGGCTGAATTGGAAACCAGTTCAATCAAATTTGGGAACTTGCAGATCTTTGCCAAAATTGCGCTACACTATTGTGGCTATTGTATTTGCCTCTAGTAGATGCTTCAGTGTTTCACCTGCACTCTACTCCATCTTTGATCTCTCTTTGATCCCTTGGTATTTCATCATTTTCTCTCAGTGTCATCACTCTTTCTTCCCAACATGTAGTAGTATTCCTTCATCTCAGCCTGGCTTCCCCCTCTATCACCTTCAGTCTAACCCTTACTCATTTCTTCTCACATTCTTTTGATGTTTTTCTCCCTCAGCGCTCTCTTTTTGTGCATCCATTGACACTGATCACGACCTCTGTTTGTCTCCCCCAACAGGTGACTTTGGGGAGGTGTGCCGTGGCTGCCTGAAGCTGCCCAGTAAGAGGGAGCTGCCTGTGGCCATAAAGACGTTAAGGGCTGGTTGTTCTGACAAGCAGCGCCGTTCCTTTCTTAGCGAAGCTGGCATTCTCGGGCAATTTGACCACTCTAACATAATCCGGCTGGAGGGCGTTATCACCACTGGTAAGAAAGGAGGGAGAGAGGGATACTGTGCAGAGAGCAGAAACAGAAAGGTAGTATAGTAGTAAGGGGATACCACTGGGAAAAGAATGGGAAAACAAAGGAAAGTGGGTATACATGAAAAGAACCATAGAGAGGGAAAAAAAAAAACTTGGGAATCCAAGGATCAGGGAAAAAATGATACAGTTTGACCAGCTCAGTTGTTGAAGGAAGTTAGGCTGTTGAAAAAGGGGTAATTGGGATTTGAGCATCTTAAAATTGCATGCAGAGAGGGTAAAGGGGAGTAACAAGGGACAAGGATTGGGAGGAGAGCTAGGACACTACAAATACCTCAATAACTCACACATGGAGGGGGTCAGCACTTACAGCGAAGAGGGCAAGAGAGGAGGATGGAACAAGAAGAACAGTTTGAAAAGGAGAAAGCAGGGTGGGTAGATAGATGCCTTATGCTAGCAGCAGCGGAGCTACATCAAGGCCTATTTTCTGCTGACAGATAGCAATTGAGGTCCAAGAGCGAAAACAGAATGGAAGGAGAGTGGGGAAAAAAACTTGAAGGGAGGAGACTGAAGAAAGAGACATGAGAGACAGAGAAGATGAGGTAGAGGTTAATGGGAATGGCAGGTGAAGGGAGAAGCTTTAAGGAGTTTGTGAAGTTTTTGTTACTGCCGCTGCGATGCTTTTGGTGGTGTGTGTGTGTGTGTGTGTGGGGGCACGGTGCCCCGGCACACTCTGTGCTCAGTAGGATGGCAGCAGATGTGCAGGGTACAGTAATTGGTGCTAGAGACCCAGCGGGGCCCTGAGATGCACTCCAATCCCTCCCACAATCATATGCACACATACACACATTCATCGAAAACCCACGTGCACACTCCACGCCACACAAACACACTCAAAGGCTGTCCCATATGCTCACTTTTTCTTTACCATCACTGACAAACACACACACCTGCTTGCCTGCCTCTTCACTTGGCATGAAATCACAAATCTTTGCACACACACACACACACACACCCACGCCCACATGCTGTTAAACTACAAATCACCTGCTTTACATCACTTACGCCCCCACCTGATTCTTATTTGGCCCCCCTTCCATCCACCCAATACATCTCACTCACCAGCAAAATACCACCTATCTTGCCCTTGTTCTATACTAATCTTTCTATTCATAATTTAGAGCCATGTCAAAAGTAGCCTCTTAACTCAAAGAGCACACTCTATATGCTCCTTTTTTATTACCAGCACAACAGGATTATAGAGAAGTATGATAACACGATTTGACACTGTCTATAGTAGTAACATAATTTATCCAATAATATAAAATGAAGGAAATGCATAGTGATAATAACATACAACATTTAAATTGGTGATTATTGAAGTCACCATTTGAACCCATTATAATCATTATCAAAAAAAGTGAGAGTAACAGAAAAAATAAAATTCACAGTGTGGGAGAACCTGGAACAGCTGGCAGCAAGACTGCAAACAAAGATGTTCTTGTAGATAACCACAAGAAATAGATATATTTTTGCTGCACAGCCATCTCATCTCAGTCAGTACTATGACATATTGCATAATGGGTTATGATGACTTTTTGTTCTCCTACAAGAAAATGTGACATTGCTCCTACTTCGTAAGTTGCTTCACTAGGCTGTGTTTTCTTGTCTCTATACAGTTTTTGCCAAAGTTTCAAACATCACCGTGCCATGAAGGTCAAGAATTTGCTTTTAGATATGTTTCAAAGTGTTTGAATTTGCCCACATTCGTGACATCTTTTAAAACAGAATGTGATTCTACTCGGTCCATGGTTGTAGCTGAATATATCGGTCATTCCAGCCCTGCGCAAGCCCATTCAACCACAGACTCATTATCCAGCTCACATTAATTACGTGATGGCTGGCAAATTATGGCGGCATCTCTGGCTCTCAGTTCCCACAGCATATTTGGTAACCTTTTCAAATGGCTTCTTAAAAGTGTAGTAATGCTGGGAAACTGGGAACCGGGGATTTTACAGTGCCAATTTATCATTTTTGTATTATGCCTGCATAAACTGTCAGGACTGATCAGACCACCTTTCCATCCTAGAATATGTATTTGTAGATGTAAAGCTGTTTCCATATCTGTCGAGGTTTATCTTACTGTCTCAACCTCCCGCAATCCTCTCCTCCTTTCGTCTCTCTTCCAACAACTGCAGTTTTATTTTCATTTTCCTCCTCCGTGCACTTCATAGCACTACTGGATCCCTGCCATCTGGGCCTCAGCACAATATGTGTGTGAGCACGCATGCATCTTTGTGTACATGTACAGTGTATATGAGCGTACATGCTTGGCCTGTGCTGGTCTGTGTGTGCTACTGTGCACAGTTAGAGTGTGCTTGAGTGAGTGTTTCAGGGTCGTTAAACTTGGTGAGACAGCCAGGGCAGCACACAGGTTCTCCAGGCTTCACTACAGTTCACCGAGTGAAGAATGGCTTCGCACAATGCTTGCCAAGTGGACTAGACTCACTTTATTCTTTCCCTTTTCCTCCATGTCTCTATTATCATGCCATTGCTTTCCTTTTTCCCTTGATTTCACAATTTTATCTCAGTTTCAATTGTTCATATATGCCCTCTGTTCGTTGCCTTTCTCCAGGAAACACCATGATGATCATAGTAGAGTGCATGTCTAACGGAGCCTTAGATTCATTCCTTAGGGTAAGTTCCATTACTCTGCATTCATCTTAAATATATATGCTGATGCTCATTATTAAAATATAATTACTCATTATTACCCTCTGTTTTCAAGCAGCTGCACTAACAACACTTTTGTTCTACTTGTCCTAAATATACCGTTAATATAATGTGGTCCTAGGGCGGCAATTCTTGTGCTTATTACAGTAATAAGGAAAACATAGCATAATTAACTGCACAAATGGAGTGTTTCTGCTCAAAGCTGCTGTTAGCTTCTATAAACTGTTAGTGTGCCCCTCTGCTCTGTGAACCACTTCAACGTGGTTTATAATGATATGAATTAATGGCCTGTTTGTTTTTATTCTCCAAATAAAGGTTTTCAGCTCAGCAAGCACAACATTGTAAAGCAGGAGCAGATGTGCTTTCCCCCCCCTGCCATTCACCCTGTTCCCAATCTTCTCTCCCACCTCTTCTTCATCTTTCTTTTTTTTCCTTCCGTAACCTCAGAAACATGAAGGCCAGTTGAGTATAATGCAGTTGATGGATATGCTGACCGGAGTGGCGTCGGGGATGAAGTACCTCACCGAAATGGGCTTTGTCCACAAACGGCTCGCCGCACACAAGGTAAGGGGAGCAGGTGGGAGTAGATGATAGAGGACGGGTTTGGTGTGATGAACAGGATGTCGTGTTCTATAACGAGTTTTTGCAGACTGCAATTCGTTCTTGTCTGCAAACATCTTTGAAAGCACTCACCTGTAGGTTTTTACTGAAAGACTACATGAAGCTGAAAATTAGACAAAACTGTCAAAATTATTGTGTCACATCCAGGTTTCATGGGGGGGGGACCATGTTTACATACCTCTGTGGGGACCAAAAATTGGACATTTACTAAACTTGTGGGGACCAACAGCCCTTATGGGGACAAAATCCCCAACCCCATGAGTTTGAAGGCATTTTTGGGACTCAAAATGTGGTTTTAGTGTTAGGGTTACAATTAGATTATGGTTAGAGTTCATTCATTTTTGATGGTTAGGGTTATGGTAAGCGGCTAGGGAAAGCATTATGCCAATTAGATGTCCCCACAAGGATATGAAAACACAACCGCGTGTGTGTGTGTGTGTTTTGTTTGGGGGTTTTTTGTCTTTCATAAAAGAGGCAGTCTATCAAACTACAGATGCAGTGGTCATGTTGCGGAAAATCAGGAACATTTGTTCTTGTAAACAATCAATTGTCCCTGGTGTGATAAGAGCTTTGCCCACCAGGGTAGTGAGCTCTCATACTGTGAGCATTTCAAATGTAAGCCATGCTAATCAGCCTGTTTTCCAAATCTCAGGTGCTGGTTAACTCCAACCTTGGCTGCAAGGTGTCTGGCTTCAGACCTCTTCAGGAGGACAAAATAGAGGCCATCTACACCACGCTGGTGAGATAACATTTTTTCTGCAACCTTATACGTCTTATAACTCACACATGTAGGGCATATTTTTTTTCTTAATGAGTCTGATCAAATGAGAATTATCATATGTTATGTCAAGTTCAGGTGAGGTCATATGAGCTTTGAGGCAGAGGGGGAGAAAAATGCAGTGTTTCTATGGTTATTTTTAGGATTTCAGTCAAGGTGAACCCAATCTCCTAACAGTTCCTTTGATCTGCTGGAAATATGCTCAAAGCTTTTCAAAGAGAATATTAAAGCTTTACTTTGGTGAACTCTCCACACCCTTTTACATTTTGTCTTACCTCTCCTGTTCCTCTCCTCCAGCATGGAGGGAAAAGTGTGGTGCTGTGGACCGCTCCAGAGGCCATCCAGTACCATCGTTTCTCCTCTGCCTCAGATGTCTGGAGCTTTGGCATTGTCATGTGGGAGGTCATGTCCTATGGCGAGAGACCCTACTGGGATATGGGCAACCAGGATGTAAGTGGGGAGAGGGACCACAGTGTGCTTCACACTCTCTAGTCATTTTTTAAAATTCTCCATATTCCTTGCTCTAGTTTTAATATTAATTTCTATACTTTTGTACCCTACCTCCCTCTTTTGCCGCTAATTTTTTTTTTATCAATGAATTTTCTATCTGTGCCCACTTTCTTTTATATTAAAAGAAAGCCAAGAAGCCACAGTACCTCTGAGAGCTATTGCGGGTCCTAAGTCCCCCTCTTTAAGTCTGCATCAGCCCCATGACCAATCCTGTTTTCTCTTAAGGATGCATTGACCCCCTTCTAGTGTCCACTGCCTATCCCCGCCTGCCACCCTGCTATTAAGTGTAGAAAATCTCTCAGAAAATAGTCAGCTTATTTCAAGAAATGTAAAGCACTGTTTGAGGGAAGTGACTGTCTGGTTAATAGGACCCTGCCACCATTAGCAACCTTTAAAAGTCACTGTGGGTGGGCCCATTTTCCTTGTCACTCCTTTTTCTTTGTCCTTCAAAAAGGGGTTTATATTTTCCCCTTTTTAAGGGTGTCATGCCTCTAAAGTGTAGCTGAAAGCAGGATACAGGTCTGCATATGAGACAGCAGATCCTTGCAACTGCATTTCTTATTAGTGAGGCCAGTGACACTCCAGGCATTATCAGCAAAGAGCTATTTTCAAGACATATTATTTTTCATCCTAATGCCTTTTCAAATGAATTTTATCATAAGACTACACTTTCTGCTGGCAGGTACGTGTAAAGCAACTGATTACTTGCATGTTCCATTTTTGAATGTCCAAAATTAATATGCATGAGTTATTCAGCAAGCACAAGAATAGGTAGCTTTTTAATACTCCTTGTTAGTGCCCTTTTATAAAGCTGGAGAAAGTTTCATCTCAGCCTGGTTTATATTATCAAACTTTCCAATTGAGAGGGCAAAGGTCAAGCTTGTAGAGTGCCAGGGATATTAATCCACTTTAAATTGATACATTATATCATAACGGAATTGTTGGTCGGCCTGTCCACCTGTGATCCGTCATGCCCTTTACCTACCGGCTCTGATTAAATGGAAAATGTCAAATGCTGAAAAGCATTTTATGAATGCTCTTTACTGAGATAGAAGCTTAAGGGGCTGAGAGGATGGTGGAGTGGGGAAGTGGGTGGCTGGGTAGGCAGATAGAGAAGAGAGTGTTTTAGGAATTAATGCTGCTGATGGATGTCATTTTTGTGATTATTCTCAGACTTTATTGCCTCCTTTCAGGAGATTGTATTTCTTAGAGTGGTTGCGGTGGAGGATATATCCCATGTCCCTAGATATACTGAAAGGAAATGTCTCGTGGGGTGTTTGAGTGAATGGTTTTTAATAGGGGGCGACATTAGCTTGATGGAGCAGTAAAGAACATCAATTGAGTCTGGAAGGATGCTTTCAAACGCTGCTGTTTGAAGACAGTGAGTTTTCAGAGGCCTGGTGATGATGCTGAGCAGAGATTAAACATTTTCCAAGATTTGATAGTTTATCTTTGGGGGAGTATTTAAGAAAGCACAGACTTTCAAACTTGCCTGGTTTGATTTCCCTCCCCCAAATCCAAAGACCTACCACATATTGTATTACTGGAAATGAAAAAGTGCTGAATTTTTCTGGTGAGGAGCCAAGCTATTGTGATACCCCAGTAAGTATCGTGTGGAGTACACCAAGTGACAGTGAATATCCCGCTAAACGACCTTTCAGTCTGCATACAGCATCAGTTGGTTGTGAACAAATTTGCAGGGGCTCCTTTTTTTCCCTCTGTGATTGCATACTTGCTGTACAGTTCTGGAGCCTTTTTATGACCAAAAACATAATGTATTCCACTCATATTAGGGTGATGATATCTCTGTGAAATCTAAGTATTACAATTGGCGCAGGCTTGCAAGGTCAGTTTTAGATTTTAAGCCGTACAGTGGGACATTCTAGGTAGTGTGATTATTATGTACTTTTTTTTTCCCCCCACATGTGACCTATACGGTCTTCTGTTCTGTTCTATAAGACTTCTATTCTTGGCAACTAAGCAAGTCCACTGCAAGGGGAAAAGGTTTTAAGCATCTTATTGAACTTTGAAAGTAGGACAAAACTTCTCTACATCCTCGTTCACCTCTCCCACTCTGCTCTACCACTCAGACATGCTCTTTAAGAATGTATCCAATTATACCATGAGTACTGGAAAATCACAAAACTAATTTCTAATCTGATATTATTGATTTCTTCTTTCTGTGTGTAGGTGATAAAGGCCATCGAGGACGGTTTCAGGCTGCCAGCTCCAGTTAACTGCCCTCCACATCTCCATCAGCTGATGCTGGACTGTTGGCAGAAGGAGAGGACGGAGAGGCCCAGCTTCAGTCAGATCCACTCGGCCCTCAGCAAGAGCATTCGCTCACCTGATGGTATTGGTTCCTCCACACTGGCACGAAGGTACAGTCACATAACTGCATGACTTGAAGTAGATCTTTGTATATATTCATTTTAAGAAAAGTAATTTTTACAAAACCTTAATCGCTATTTCTCCCACTGTAGAACCCTGAGTTCATCCATTACACTAGCTGACAGGCCTCTCCCCACCTTCCCATCTTTTAACTCTGTTGGAGAGTGGCTGGATGCAGTAGACATGGGCCGATACAAGGACAACTTCACTGCTGCGGGATACTGCTACTTGGAGTCTGTGGCACGAATGACTGTACAGTGAGTAGTTTTGTGCAATTCTGACTGTGTGACCTTTTCATTACATTTTTTTTTTTTTTAACAGAAGGGTACCTTAATAAAAGAATAAGAACACAGATCAATGAAGGTAGGAGGCAATTCATTCTAGCAAAAAAACTGCAAATATTCAAGACTTAAAAAGCAACTTAATCAATGTTTATAAGATATATGTGGGTGAGGAGACATCACCCTGTGTTTGAGGAAATATTTGGCTCTTTATTTACTAGATAACTTGTTTTATTATAAGTAAATTAACTATACATAAAAAAATGAGATGTCACAGAAGGCGCCAACCTTCTGAGCATGAGTTAGATTTTAGCACTATTTAAATATGTGTAAATACAGCAGTTGTTATACCATTCATATCGGCCGCCGCCAAACAAATTTGACATGAAGAACACGAGTTTCTTATTTACAGTGCTGAGTAGTAACCGTGAAGGAATTTCTAAGAAGCAGCAGGCCTCTCCAGTTTTCTGAAAGCCTCAAAAGTGTCAAACTGACCCAGTGAACTCTGAGATTAATCTCTTAATCTGAATCCAAAATGACATCTTTCCCATCTCAGCTCAGGGATGTGTGTCAGAGAGTTGCGTCAGCCATATCTAAGACAGCTGGGCATTTGTGCTGAATTAATATAAAGACGCAAACGAATAAATTTAAGAAATTGGAAACGGTATTCCCTGGAAACATATGTGTGCAGCCTCATTCTCTTTGATATCAAGATTGCTACAGAAAAATGTTTCTGCATAAAACGTCAGTCTTCTCGATGTCCTTACTGTTAGGGTAAAGATATAGTAATAGTGTATTTTTTAAGCATAAAGGATTAGAATTTGAAATTACATCATAGTCTCTAATTGCACAGCATCATTTTTTTTAAACATTTGGGGTTGGCTTGCATTTTAAAGCAAGCTGACTAAAACTGGCTTTTCAGTCATGCGTATTTGTTGTAGAAAGTTGCTTCGGTGTTAAACAAAATCACAAAAGCAAAGCATCATTAAAAACAATCAATCCACATCTTCTGATCTCTGTAAATCTTGTGTTCACAGAGATGTACTGAGCCTTGGCATCACTTCCCTGGAGCACCAGAAGCTGATACTGGCTGCCATCCAGACTCTGAGAGCCCAGGTCATCCAAATGCACGGGCGTGGTGTGCAGGTCTAAACGGTCAACTCACCGAGTCTTGTGCTGCCGCAGATCCTTACATGTGTGCAGATGGATGATGGGGTGGAGAAGAGGCGAGAGAGAGAGAGAGAGCTCTTCCATACATAAAGATAGATGAGCTGATCTTTCAGCTAACTGCACTCATCTATTCACTCCTCCTTCCCACACTTCCTCATGCCTTCCTTTATTCCTTCCTTTCTCTTTTCAACAAGTCCCCCTTGAAGACAGCGGTCAGTTGTGACAGTGTTCACGTCATAACCGGGGGACAGCAGAAGAGTGATGTCATGTGACTTTTTGTGACCTCTATCGGCACTTTGACCTTCAACACCTGTGTTGGCTCCATCTTACTGGTTCTAGATCAGTGCATAAAGACAAATTAAATGTCTCTGTCTGAAGCTGAACTCTGATCTGTGGGAGAGACGCACACAGCAATTTTGAACTCGAGCTTGAAGACACGTGAACATTTGGGGTGAAATAGCCCTTTACAACATAAATTCACTAAAAACAAGATATTCTCAATGAAGGGGACTATTTTATTGGCCTTGGGTCAAACAATGTCTCAGAACTAGCACAGCTGATTTCACATGAAACAGGAACTGATTCACTATGAAGATACAGAATCACACCGTGAACCGTCAAAGCTGATCTCATATCAGATGCTAAAGAAATACTCTAAAGAATAAACATGGCTGGAATGTAATTTGTGTTTTCAAAGCAGCAGGTTAGGAAGACCGTGCTATTCAGGTTAGTGAAGCCGCAAAATGGCAGAATGAGAGGGGCGAGGATTCATCGTAGTGCTATATACGTTATCTAAAGTTTGCTCATGGCATGAACGGAGCTAAAGTAAAACTTTTGTGTTGATATGCTGTTCTTTCAGCAGGGATATCAGCATTCATTTATCCTGTTTGGTACTACTGATGGCGAAACAATCACTGCAGGATGAAATTGTAAAGCAAAGGGTTGAAAATGTGTTTTTGATTGTTCATGAATTTGTTGTACGTTGCTGTCTGTTTCGCTAGTCCTAACTACGTTTGCTTTATTCCCTATATCTTTCTCTTCTTCTCCATGCTTTCTGTGTGCATTTAAAGCTTAAACCCTTTAGTTTGCTGGATTTCATCTGGATAACACAATCCTCCTCTCCAAAGGCTCTCACTACAATGTTTATTACTCTGTATAGGACTCTGGCTATCTCTAGAAGGTGGTCTGATTTAGATATTTATCCATATTTATTTATGTTTACAGACTGCAACACAAACCTCTCCAGAGAGGATGTTAGGATGGTTTATTTAAACTTAAGTATTTAAAAAAAAAAAAAATTGTTTGAGCAAAGCGGTTGTCTTGTTTCGTTTTTGTTCCGTTGACTTATTACGACTGTGAGTTTGTACCTGAACAGATTATTTTGTACAAAGGAAGTGAGAGGAACACTGGAGGATTTTTACTGTCAGCACACAGTATCTGTGTATTTCTATACGCTGGATTTGCAACAGTTAATTTAAGGTTCATTACCGTTTAGATTTGCTGTATACATTACAGTGTGTGTGTGTGTGTGTGTGTGTGTGTGTGTGTGTGTGTGTTGCAGTATGGATACAGTATTACAGAGCATCGATGATATTTTTCCTTTTGGTTGCTATTGGATTGTCAAGTTTAATTTTATGTTGCTGTTGATATCATGCTCCCTCATACTATATGGTTGCACTTTTTCCAGTTAACTCCCAGAATTCTCTGTGTACAGCAATCTGGCTTTTGCATTTTCTAGCCTGTTCCAATTTAGCAGATTTGGTTTATCGGGACATTACAGATTTACCAAAATGAAATCCATAACTTTATTCCAGTCAAATTTTGTGAAAGTTTCCCTCCTTGTACTCTCCCTTTGCTGTAAAACACATCACACGTATCCGAAAATACACCTTTTAAACAGACACAAGACTACAAAGACAGACACAAGCACTGACACAAAGCAGCCTGGACCTCTTCAAAACAATAAATGAAACTGGAGACGTTTCCCGCTCTGTCCCCCAATATGTTGCTGTGACCATTACGATATGTTTAATATTGTAAATATGTATTTGAAAATGCTAAATCTATTTTTATAATTTGTTTGAAGAACAATGTGTTGAATATAATATCTGCTCACTGTGTAAGGGTTTTATTTGTTTGACTTTAGGGCAATAGCCAAGAAACTCTGATGTTTGGAATATACAACTGGGGGAAAAAAACCAAAAAAAATTCTTTTTTTGGGTTAGTTTTTAAATGATTTTTACCCGTTAGGAGAAAATCTGATGGCTGTTGCAATATTGAAATGTGTTATTAAAAAACCTCCAATACGAGCACATTTTTTTCCTCCTCGTCTTCCATGTCAGATTTTGAAGGTTTAAATTGGATAGCCTTAGCCGAGCTGATTTTATATTTTTATAGTTTTTTTCTGTAAACACTAGAGATGACTGTGTGGGAAGATCTCAGTAGATCAGCAGTTTCTGGGATATTAAGAGTAGCCCGTCTGGCAACAACAACCATGCATTGCTCAGAGTCACTTAATTCACCTTTGTACTTCAGACCAAGCATATTGTATACATACATTCAGTGGTTTAAGTCCAGCATAGTGCATCACTTTAAACCTTATCACAATACTGCAAACTAACCAGATCAGACACACTAAACTGCCCAGTATTTTCATGAAACCCTTGATATCAGATTGTTTTGCAAGACATTACATAACTCAGCAAAACATCATGTATAGATGTAAATTTCTACAATGAATGAGGGTATTACATTTAAGATTCAAATTTCCAGTTTAGAAAATGTCAATGTTGAGAAATCCTTACCTTTGAAAATAATGTCTCGCCTTCTCACTCATTTGTTGTTTCAGCACTAGAATGGAACACACCACATTATTCCCAAGTTTCAAAGAGAGAGGGACTAGCTATCACTTCTCAAAAAGTAAAGCCAGGTCATTTAAACTGCTTTTAACCTCTCAAAGTTCACAATGCAACAAAAGGAAAATCAAAACCATCTTCTCTCAGGTCAAGGTCGCAGCAGCGTCACTGCGTGTGACTACCACCTGCCCTCCAGCAAAGCCCTGGGATTTGTTTCAGTCAGCACGCAAGAGCCTTCTCTTTCCACAAGATCTGCTATTGACCTATTGAGCAAATGGCACTAGTTACCAGTTCAACACCATCCTTTCCCTTCCTTCTCATCGCAACTGTAACCTTAAGCCTAGTTTGTTGCTTCATAATCAATACATGTTTTTGTGTCGTATTTAAGGTCGTGGTTCTTGCTGGGGAATGGAAAAGAGACAAACTTCAAACAAGAAGGAAAAAAGAAAAAAAAAAAAAGAAAAACCTTAAAACTTTACTTGCAGATTGTTTTCATTTAAAAGTCAGTTGTGAAGTTTTTGTCCACCAGGTAGTGCTGTGTAGCAATGTTTGACCAGGCCCCATATTTTGTTTGGATCCCACACAAGATTAACATCACGTAACATCTTTAATTTCCTTTAAGATACTAAGATTGTTTCCAAGGCCTTGAGAACTCACTTATTTCTTTAACCTTCTCCAACCTTAAGGACATCTCGTACTTATTTGTTTACTCTTTAGCCATTTGTTATGAGGTTAATACCTCGTATCCACTTACAATAAACTTCAGCTTTTGGTTACATCCTCTAGCTATTTCTATTCCCGATTTTCTCTTGCACTCTCTCAGCACTACCACACCAAGTCTGTGAAGTCTCTCTCTCTCTGAGGACTGAGGTTATATTACTTACTGCTTTATCATGTAACACCCACCTTTAGACCAGCACAGAGCGTATGGGAAATAATTGTAAATGCAAATTGACTCTGCGTAGGATTGCTGTAGGCAACTGTGTGGGTGTGCATGAGGGAGTGTGCTGGAATGTGTTTCAGTGCCTGCATGCAAGGGTCAGTGTGTGCATAATACTGCATGCATGTGCATATTAACTGTGTGCAAATGTGCTGCCAGTGCGTTGAGAGTTCATCGGCATACATTTGAGAATATGATCTTTTTATTTATCTCATAAAGTTGCAGTACCAATCCATACCTTTTATATTAAAGTCTTATTGGAGCTGAGGATTGGAGTCTGAGATTTAATGAGTTTCATCTCTGAGCCATCGCTGACTGAAGCTTTGTAAACCACCTACACAACCAAACATCACCTCCTTCGGATGCTGTCTTGCAGACCCGCGCTAAATGGCATTTGAACTCCGGCTGCAATAACACAGGATTTGGATAATTCATTATTGGAGGCTTATCATAGCTTGCATTCAAGATGTTTTCCTCATCAAAACTCTTTTATAACTCTGAAAAACAGGGAGCATAACTGGGTGATTTAAAGAAATATTTTTCACATTTATGGACAAATTATGAAAAGGAAAAAAGAAACTTCAAGTACTGAAAGTTCTTCAAGTTCATAAATTCTAAGCAGACTTCTATATTTGGGCACAATAACAAAATGAACAAAACATAGCAGAAGAGATATTTTGTGGGCTCTTATCTACATAATGTAAATTATGAAATCCTAATAGCCTTGAGAGTTAACTCCTGCCTTCTCTGGGTCACAAGCCATTTTAGCAGCTGCACTCTTGCTAAATGAACCAAATATCAGGCATAATCATCTGCTGTCTTCTTTCTATCCCCTTGCAATACAATATAATAAATGCTATTACTTTGAGTGTGATGCCTTAGCATGCAAACAACATACCCAACAGTACATCGCTTCGGTGGCAAAGGGGGTTTTGTGTTAGTCAGTGTTTTATTAGGCTTTTCATGGTTTGAGAGTAAATCTTCAATCAGATTTGGCTGTTTATTCACTGTAAATGAGACTGGGACAGGGAAAGACTGATGAATATCATGTTTCCAAATTCAAAATGCAGATTGCACGATCTGAAAGCCATCACACCAACACTCAAGTCATGCATAAAGTTTTTTTTTTTAAATAACTTTACAAGTAATCGTGAATTGAAATGCAGTTTTTGGTCTTCCTATGGCAGATTTTCTTTTCAAATTAAACTTCAGAAAGAAAAATTGAATACTACTAGAAGACAGAGTTCTAGTGGTGAAATGATTGACAGCAGATCAATATTCTCACAATCAACCCACGGTAAGTATAATATGGTGCTGAGGAATGGCTACATCATGGTCATTTACCATACCAAAAAGAAAAAAGAAAAAAACCTCAGGGATGACTCAGACACATGGTGCAGAGACGAATGGATGAAGGGGCACGAAGAGGCCTAAGATGCTGCTGTGCAGATGTCTGCTACCGCACTCCCTCTGAGAAGAGCTGTGGACAAGAATATGGCTCCTGTGGCGCAAGTATGAGCGTCTTGCAGAGGCTCTGCACCTGCTGTTATGTATACTTGTGTGCAAGCATTACACAGCCAGTGAGCCAAATGCTGTTTTGACAGAGAAATAGCTTATGAGTGTCTTCTGAGGTGGACAAACAGTTGCTGCATCTGCCTCATGTTAGTGCTGCACAAAACATAATGAGACAGAGCACGCACTGGGCAGAGAGGTTGCTCATCTGCTTCTTTGTTCTGAGCCAGGG
>VVHJ01013954.1:18989-34158 GCA_015107715.1 Tylochromis polylepis | reverse complement strand
GATGTTGGGGGGGGGGGGGTGTTGGGGGTGGGGGGGGGGGGGGGGGGGTGTGGGGGGGGGGGGGGGGGGGGGGATAATGTTGGACATAATCCAGCCTCTGACAGAGGAGGAGGGGGAGCCAGCATCGTTTACAGAGAGGCATATGCTCCCTCCCTTCACACAGTCATGAACTACAGCAAAGCAACCTTTTACCAGCCAGTCAGAGAAGGATAATCTTTCCCCTCGTAGCACAATGCAGGAGATTACATGGAGAACATGTCAGTCTGCACTGGATTTGCTAGACACTAGATCTCTTGTCCCTATCGATTTGCAGGCTGCTCATTCATGTTTTCACACGGGTCTCACAGGCATAGCGGCCAAAAGCATATAGTTAGGAAAGCAGCCATTCTTTCCTTTCTGCTCTCTTACCCTCTTTGTATGATTGGGTGCTTCACATTGTGTATGTGTGTGTGCGTACTTCAGTTTGCACCATCCTTTGCACATACATGCTCGCAACAGTGTCAATGTAACACCTGCTCCCGGTAAATGCGTTTTGTAATCACAGGACAAGTTAACCTCGACACCGCAGACTGCAGATGTTGTAATCCCTGGTGCTGTTCTGTCGCTGTTGATTTGCTTCGGCGCAAGCACAATCATCGCCCTCATTTTAGGGGTTATAGTTTTCCCTAAAGCTTTGCATTATTAATCAATTATTACATTGCACCCCCACCCCAACCCAACCCCCACCCGCTCCCCAACACAAATAACAGAAGCTGCTACGGTTTACACACGGCTGGGCCCAGGTGGTTAGGATATTGACCATTATAAACTGGGCTCCTTCCTGTTTGTTTCAAAATGCATCACGGCAATTTAAATTACCGAAGCAAAGCTTCACTGCTGTAAACTAAAGCGGCTCAGGGAAGCATATGCAGTCGGTTTGTCAAACACAAATGTGTCTAAACATCAACAGCATTTTGACAAGTTAACAAATGTTGTTTTATGTTAAATGAACCCTTTCTTATATAGTGCTTTTTACACTTTCTACAACATGATTCCCAAATTCATACAAGCACTTTCTGATCTATGCTTAAGTGCTTTCTATTTAACGTTCACACACCAATGGATGGATCAGAGAGCAACTTGGGGTTAGTAGCTTGCCCGACAATATAAACTGGAGCAGAAGCCAGGGAACATTCTGATTAGTAAATGACCTGATCTACCTCCTGAGCTATAGCCTCCCCAATTGATTTCCTGGTCAGCTGTTTGTTCTATGATTAACAAAGACATATTATTCTCATTTCCACATTAGCTATTCTTTATTTTAGCAAAACTACGACTTTTTGCAGCCCCTCCGTACGTCTGCTATCTGAAACAAGCCCTTTTAAGTCCTTTCCCCCTGTCTATAAGACATTGGGTACCTTTTGCAAACAGAAGGTTTGAACCAAAGGTGTGTGGGACTTCTGTGTTCTAAGTCGGGGCTGTTTTCCAAATTAGGGAAATCCAATCTTATCATACACAGCTAAAAATTAAAAAAAATTAAAAACTTGTAACAGTCTCTATTTAAGTTGTTAAATCTAAGTTGGAAAAAAGAAACTGAAACCTAATGAGAGAAAAACAACTAAATGCAAAATATGACCATGACTTAACAGACAAGCATACTACACATAATGAAAAGAAGATTATACTGAAAGAGTTCATTTTGTAGAAACTTCACTCTACCGAAGTTTTTGATAGAAACTAAAGAAAGTCTTTGGTGTGTCTCTTGATCCTGAATGACAAAAGCCCTACGTCTTTTATGCAACTTTGAGGAGGGCAGATTAAGGCCCACTGCAGCAGACTTTGACAGAAGAGTCCCATGGACTCACAATGCCCATTTTAAGGAGCAGAAAACAAGAAGTCCTCACTCATGCGTTTCTTAGTGATCAATATGCTAACTCTGGGAATGCTAAAATCGAGGCGGATGCTTGACAAAGATGGATAGATTTGCACCGTCCGTGAAATGTCACTGATTCAGTGGAGGATGTCACCTCAGGATCGCTCGGCTGTGTGATAAGCCTGACACATCAGCTTGGGGTGGAAAGTGGTGTGGCGCCACTCTCTCACTCTCCCTTCCTGTCAGAGCAGACGGATGACAACGACCACCGCTGCACCGAGTCCAGTGGGACCCAGGTAAAAATGAACACAATTAAAAAATGGATGAGTTGCAATCTGTAGAGAAAAGTCAATGTGTGGGGTTTCGGGTGGTTAGCGTCTGAGTGGTCGCAGAAAAGCAAAATCATTAATTCCAAGTGAGGGCTGTCAATCTAGATTTGACAGAAACACTCTGAGCTGAAAAAAGTTTTGTTTTTTTTCTTCATTATTTATTGATTACTTGCATGTCTGAGCACTTGTGTTTATTTGCAAATTGTAATCAAATTTCAGCACGTTAAACTGCTGAATATAACCACCTTGACATAACGTAGTGTGGTAAGTCCACACTCGCTGTGATATATTCAGACTGACATACATCACTTTCATTTTCAGCACATCAGACACTCCTTGCCAGAGATTTCACTGATAATGAGAACAAAGCTCTGTCATTTTCCATAGATAATGTAATTGCCATAGGGAATGAGGCCATAAAGATGGCAATAAAGGTTTTAATTTTACTGCCTTCTTCTAGAATTTGACCCTTTGTGGTGCCCATATTTCTTCATGCCCCAAGGCAGGTGCTCTGAGACTCTTCTCTCTATTTGTTCAAGATCAAAGGTCTGTCCAACAACAAGCAGCACTGACAGGCTGCTTTGGCATATGTTGGGCCTATCTATTGGACCATGGGGAAGGTGAGAGAGCGAGAGGTTTCTGTTTTCTTCATCACTCTGTCAGAGGGGCACATCTCTGGGGACATTGGGGCAGTTTGTGTGGTCAAAACAAGAGAGTTACACAAGGGGAAAAACAGCAATCAACAGAGTGGTACTTCACACTGACCCATAGCTTGACCTACTGTCAGATTCGCCACGTTCTTCTATTCTGCTTCTCCCTTTTGGCTGATTTTGACTGATTGGTTTTGTTTTGTCTTTTGTTGATCCGTCTTCCTCCTTTTCACTTCTAGGCAGCAGGTATCATATCTCATGTGGTATTCCCAAAGACTCTGATTGTAATCCTGTTGCCTTCTGAAGGAAAAACACCAGAATCTGACAGAAGACAAAGCACCATCTAGCCACAGGATCCCAGGTAACTAATAGCCCAGGTCAAAGTCTGTCCTTTTATTTATAATCCTCAACAATATGAAAGATGAAGGGGTAGATTGAGATGCATAACTTCACCCCTTTTTAAGCAGGAAGCCCACAGACACCAAAAATGATGAAATGCTTTGGCTGAGAGGTAAACTATTAATAGACTCCTCTACCTGAAACTGTCATTGTGATCCCTGCTCTACAGCCCTGCATCCACACCAGGAGCACCTTCCAGGGACCTGTAAAGGGCTGCTGAAAAGGACTATCACATATGCTGAGGTGCACACGGCACCCACTGTACAGACGGCAATGCTTATCCAGAGACCGGTATGCTTCATAATTGATAGTAGCGTGCATGTGTCAGTAACTCAGTGGGGTAAAAGCAAAGTGTGGGCATGCAGATATTTTATTTTGTGCTGATTCTGGATGTATAACTGCAAATCTCCACAAAAGCCTACAATGTTGTTGAGTCAAATAGAGGATGACAGTAAAACAAGGACGCAGGCATTTTTCATGGCCAACTAATTAGCTATTTCCCCTAAGAAGAACAATAAGAGCTCTTGTGTGTGTCACTACCGTCTGCTGTGCATCATGAATAAAATGCCCATTTTAAATATTTTGGGGACAACTTTTCGTATGTAAATCAGCCAACAGTAAAGTTATGTCAGAGGAAAAGTCACTGCCGATAGCAACCGCATTCCACAAATGATCATTTATTACCCAACACTATTTTTAAGGTGGGAAATGGCAGCCTCCCTTTGTCAAATCTAACAAGGGAATAGCTTTCAGGTGCTTATACCACTATAACTCATCTCTGTGACCTTTTGAGCAGGAATTAGGGCACTTTCATCCTTGCTCAGGTGCTTGTTGGAGTCCATTAGCATTTTTAAAAAGTGCTACAGAGTATAAAGCAAAACAGGGAATCTTTCATTAATAGACCTAGTGAACTTTAGCATGTTGGGTAAATTATGTAGAATCAGCCGATAAAGGATGGCTACAGCATTGCCGCAGACTTTAAAGCAACATCTTACTAGCATGAACTGTGTGGTTGTGACTATATTTCCTGACACACTCTCTATTTTTGTAAAGTATTTAATATCAAAGCTAAGATCCATGATACCTTCAAGCACACGTAGCAATCATGAGTTAATATTTCCTTGCTTCAAATGTTCAGTACCTCTTTTATCATTATTCTCCAATTCAACATGGTCCTCCTTCAGGGAAATTACATAGCCAACCACCTAATCCCAGTCGTGTTGAGTGCTATTCTACGCTAGCAGACCAAATTAAACATCTGACTGAGATTGCTGAGAGAGACAGAACACACAGTCTTCTAACCCATTCTCAATTTTTGAAGCTTCTAAATAATTCATAGATAAAACAAAACACAACAAATACCTTGAGACGTGTGCTACACAGTAAGTTAATCCCACAAAATGAAATAGAACTTTATCTTGGAGCTTAAATTGAAGCAATACTGTGATATTAAAGTGTGAAAGAGAACACAAACACTGCAACAAATTACAAAATACCAGGGGGACCGACAACAGTATTACAGAGGACAGCCAAATACCATTTCATTTTAGAGTGTGGGACATATGCGGTTCAATATTATCGTTATTGTCAATAAATTGTAGCATGCAAGCTAGTTTGAGTTATCACTGCCTGTCTCACATATCAAAGCACGAGGTATCTCCCATAATCCACAATTGTGCGTTGTCAAAAATATCATGCAAGAGCAGCAGAAACAACTGAGAATAATAAAGGGGGGGTCGTTTGGGCCAAGCATGAAAAGTACTCCAGAATCCCAGTGTACCAGATTGTGTTGAGATGTCATACCTTCTGCCGCCTGCTCGTTTTGTATTACCACTTTCCCTGTGATCAAAAGCATTAATCTAAAAAAAGACGATATCTGAGTGCAAATATCATCTTTATGTGGCCATTACTTATTAATCTTTATGTTCATTCCGGGGCCACTAAGTCATGTCACCTAGATGTCCTCTGAAAGCACAGGGGCCGACAGTATATTGAATTACATGTTCCCCTATTTACTGGAAAAGCAGGTCTTGGAGATAACAAGAAAGGTGATATTTACAGTAGCCTGCAGCAGTGTGATGTGTCCTGCCAAATCACAGCTCAGGTGGGCCGAGTAACTTCTCCATGTTAGGTGGGAGGATGCGACTATGTTAGACACACAGACAAGATGCATTTTTAAAGATCGCTCTCATATCAGTGTGCTTAAAAGCAATCCATATAATTGTC
This sequence comes from Tylochromis polylepis, assembly GCA_015107715.1. Lineage (NCBI taxonomy): Eukaryota > Metazoa > Chordata > Actinopteri > Cichliformes > Cichlidae > Tylochromis > Tylochromis polylepis. The sequence continues at coordinate 28,702 of VVHJ01013954.1, read as the reverse complement.
CGTGAAGATGAGCAACTAAGGTTTAAGTATCATTTTGATTTTCTCCCGTTTTAGATTGTCTCCTGTAACGTGCTAGTCTAGGACAAGCACGGTTGTAAATACCAAAATTAATGATGTCTGAATTCCATTTAGCTACTTTAGTTTCAGGCTCATTGTATCGTGCACACTGGCTCACTGATAATCTGTCATGGCTCACTGGAACACTTGAACAGAGCAGAGCCATCGCTTTGTTATTGGTAACACCTGTGCTTTTACAAACAGTCATATACTGTAAGTTTAGACACGGTGTCCAGTCAATTTCCTCAAAAAATTAAACACAAACCCAAAAGATTCACCAATTGTCTTAAACGTAGCATAAACTGAACTGCAAAAAACAGCTAAGGTTTATGTGGCAATAACCAGACACTTGTATTAGGTGACTGTTTCACATTTAGAAACAGGTAACATAATTTTTTAAGCGTATAGATATTTTTTTTGAAGTATTTGGTTATTATAGCCCTTAAATATAGTGTATTATCAAGTTGAGCTCAGCTCACAAGACTGGTCAGTAACATTTTTGAAATAACTACAGAAGATTCAGCGTGGATTAGAACCAAAACAATAACTCAATTAGCAGATTAGTTGATCAACAGAAATCAAAACTGCAACAATTAATTCATTTTCAAATAAATTAGAACTACCACCTCGTGTCTGTAACTCTGCATGCCCTCCTAAACCAGCAAATTTGCATTTTTCACCCTTTTCTGTATGCTTTTCTAAGCTCGCAGGGCTAAGGCTCATGTGTAGTCAAGAAATGTGTTAAGTATATTCATCACTGGCCAATTAAGCTGATTCTGACAGAGCCCAGAGTTGAAGCCATGACAGTAAACAATGCAACAAAAGTGAATGTTGATGCAAGGATGCTACAAATTCTAAAACATGGATGCTTCATACACATCTTTAATACAGCAACACAGTAAAACTAAAATCACCAAGGTGGGCACCTGAGGTTATTGATATTGATCTATGATCAAATGTGAAATAAATTCACAACCTTTCCTTATTTTAATAAGTAATCTTTATGAATAAGTATTCTTGCAGAATATTCTGACGTAACGGTGAACTGACCTTTAACATTTTGAGTGCAAAATGTCATCCCATTTGCCCGACCGATTTATTGGCAGGCCAGTATTACCAGGGAATATTAGCTATTTGCTGATCTATCAGGATCAGCATTTATAACTACCAATATATAAAAATTTTAAAAGTACAGGAGGGACAGGAGAAACACCCTTCAATCATGTTATAAGTGTGGATGTTACATGCTTTGTCCACCAGTGGGCACTCTGTAGCATCCCTGTCGACAACAGGTGTTTAAAACGCTACAAACACAACACCCGGCCGATCTGAGTCAGGCAAAACATTAATGAGCAAATAAATAATTATAAATAAAAATAGCTGATATGTCAGGGTAATACATTTTTAAATACATTTTTAAACCACCAAATATCATTAGTGATTATATCTGGTGAGTTATTTGGTCATCTGGATGTAAAATGGTACCACCACTGTTTAGAAGATTACAGAGTTACAGCCAAAAACACATTTTATCAGGATGATCTTGACCTTCGAACACCAAATTCTAACCAGTTCATCCTTCACTCTAAGTTAATGTTTTTGCAAAACAATGTTTCCCTGTGACTTTGGGTTTACAAGAATGCTACCGTGCTGAGATAACAGCGACCCTGAGTTTTGACTTCATCCTTGAGTTTGAGGGATAATTTGAGCAAGTTTGCAAAAAATTATCTTCAGGCATTCAAGAAGTTGGGAGAGAGACGAGAGACACACGTCTGTACGGCCCAAAAACACTATGCGTCCAGTCATGGCTGTCACAAAGCTTTTCATTATGTTACATGAAAGTAAAGTGATAACCATTGTGTTCTTTATTTGTGGGTGAACTAAACAGGTCCATAGGTGTCATTTTTGCCTTATAAAGTTAACATTTTTCATCATTTTCTAATTAAAAAACATAATGAAGTCCTTTATAAGAAGTTTTATTTTCCCATATTTTAATGGTTAAGTGAGAAGATGTTTTGGGGTAGTGTTCCACTATACTCGGCTGACTTCAAAGCTGCCTTTACTCTTAATTGCAACTACGCACCTGTTTAATTTGATAGTTTTTTCCTACAGACATACAAATGGCTGCCAAATTACACAAAAACAACTTTGTAGTAGTTTTCTGCTACAGAAGGTGCCTCTAGGACCACTTAACATAAACATACACAGAGATACAGACTCAGATACAGTACAGGCCACATAAATCCAGATTTAACTTACATTTCTCTGACTTTATATATAAAGATAATGACAGATTGAACTCAATTGAATTCAACTGAATTCTATGTACATATAGAGCCAGTTCACAACAATAATTGTCTCAAGGCACCTAAAGTTAAGCAGTGGCGGCGTATTTTCATTTCATTTCATTTTGTCTGCCTTGAATAAATAAATCTGGCAAAATCATGAGTGTGTCAAGACCATCACAAGTCAGCATCCTCAATCTAACGACTGCAAGTTTCACACTTCTTTTTTATGTTAGTAGACAAATTTTAGATTTTCAAATTTGTTTATCTGCTGCAAATATCATATTTCAGCATGGCTTTTATCACAATTACAGTCAAACTTGTTACATGGAGCCACGTATTTCTGCAATAGCTTAAAAACAATGTTTTCATGTATTCGAGAAATATGTGTAACTGACACCGCGCAACTTACTTAGGTTCTTTATGGCAATGCCACAATAAGTAAAAATACGTTTTTTCCTGTCATTGTTTAGAAAGCCGCACTTTCATATAAACAGATCAAAATGCCATGGAGCTTGTGTCTCCTTACTGCTGCTGGCGACTGTATTCTTCCATGAGCTATTTCTACTGCAGTTTAAATCATTATTTATTAATCTGCAAAAGTAGCGTATTAAAGTTTATCTTTTAAGTTGGACATATTTTCCTGGTTAATGTAACTTTTGACACAATAATAAGCGCTGCATGACTTAATTATTTCTAATGATATGTGCCTGATACAGGCAGTGACATTGTGGCATATGAGCGAGAGCACTTTATGGTTAATAAAGTGTTTTGATCATCATATACAGGACTCGGGGAAACAGGTGCAGATGAAACAACTGGAACACATGGTGGAAGCCAGAAGCTCAGCACACCTGTTCCCTTCCTGCTAAACAGCCTCGCAGTGGATCGTCTCTGGAGCACAAAATAGCTTCCATCTCACACACACAGCACACATTTCTCCAATTCCAATTGCTCAGAGATGGAGAACAGACATTTGTCCCTTTTAGGGCCAATAGCAATAGTGATAAATGAAAGCAGGACTCTTTCTCTATGCTGCTGGAAGATCTTAATGCATTTTCCTCTGGTCTGTGTAGACAGAGCACTCCGCAGGGAGGGAGGGGAGGATAAGTAACTATAGGAGGTGGTAATGGTGTTGGTATCGGCTGGTGTTGTTTGCCCTAGCTGTATTGAAGCGATGGTCCCCGAGGAGCCTGGCACAGGGAGCTGGGTTTGTCAACCTTGTCTGAGGGACTTAATATGAAAACAACACTAATGAGAACCATTTCCATTGCTCTGTTTATTTTCAGAGATGCATTGAGCGGGGCATACGCACGGCTCAGTGATCGCACGTTGCATTGCATTCATTATGGGGCCCTGGATGGGCTACTGATACATTACACACAAACACACTTATAATTGCATTTTTTTATTGTTCAGTGCTACTTTTAATGCTGCACTGAAGCAAAATGGGCTCCATCTGACCAAACACAATCGTAACGTTATGCATCTGGCTGGCATCTTTTATCCTTTTTAGAAACACTTACTAAAAACTAAAAATTTGCCCGAAAAGACTGCCGGAAAAAAACACTATGTCTGTACATATACTGTAGATTCTATAGTATCTGAGGAGGAATTCTCTTCATCAATAAATGACAAGCTTCAGCAGACAAGTATCATTTCCTCAAGCAAAATGAATCCTCCCGCGTCCATCTATTCACTCACAGACATGCCATTTTGAAAATCTCTCTAAAGTGACATTACTCTAGAGATTGAAACCACTATTTCATTGAGCAGAAAATTGCTATTGAATTTGGGGCTGAATAATTGGAAGCTATGTTCCAATGCGACCCACAGAAAAGGTGGAGTTATGTTTTATTGTCACACTCAAACCAATGACATTCTGAAGCTGAGCAGCACAAATGGTATGGGTATTGTTGGACGGGACATTGCTCTCCTTTGTATATGAGCCATATCAAGCAAGGAGTTGGAAGGCAATTTGGAAAGGATGCAATTCACTTTGAGCTGAAAGAAGGCCATGGATGGCATGTAAAGATATCAGCATTTTAAGGAGAAAAAAATCCAAGCATTCAGCTGTGTGGTTATATTTTCTATGTTTGTTAAAGCCTAGACTAAACATTCATTTTCAAACATGTTTGCTGTATTGAAAACCGAAGAGGGCAAAATTGTTCTTCCAAATATTTTTTTTTCTTACAAGAAAATACATTGTAGAGTCTGTAATTATAAATCCTTAATTAAATATTTTCATACATAAGCTGCTTCTGATTGCATGTCTCTACATCAACAGCAGGCTCCACTCCTTAAAAAAATAACACTTGTGAAAGCGGCCACCATTTAATAGAAGAATAACAGTTTCTGCTATCCTCTTTGCTGTATTTTGTTTTTAGTTTTGTGGCACTTCCTCTCCCTTCCTGCCCCTCCTTTTATCCAGTGATCGTTTTGTGAACCCTTTACCCTGTCATTGGTTTAGAGACTCCAAATGACTCTCTGTTTCTGCAGAAGACTAATTCATCCCCTTTCCTCCCTCCCTTGGCCACTGGCAATACTGATGACCACCAGAAAGACACACACACACACAAGCATGAACACTTTTCATACAGCTAGACGTTGGCGCATGCACATACACACTCACACATACACACAAGCACACACTGATGGCTGCTGTGGTGTGCTGGTGTAATGTGCTTTGTTGTGTGAAGGTATCAATCAGAGGGGAGCAGATTATTAGAGTGTCTGAAAGAGATCAAACAATGTTGCCGTCTGCACCCACACATGGCTGATTTACAGGCAGGCAGATAAAGTACTGCAGCTCTCTGTCAGGGGCTACATGACGGCTCGCCGCGCTCTTAGGATAAATTATTGCAGAGGCCCGCGGTAATGTCTCTCCACCTAGCAACCAGCCGCTCCAGCCGCTGCCAGGGGAGCCCTGCTCGTCTGCCATAATGGCACTGTGTCCGGGGTCAGCAGTTACTGTATCGTTGCAGAGTAAGAGGGATATATACACACATGCACGCGCATACACACACACACATATATATATAGACACACACACACATCCTTGAATGCATGCGTGTGCAGGTTTGAGCACTGTTTCTCGTTTGTCTCTACACCTGCCATAGGAAGCAATGCCAAAAGACACTCAGGGATGACTACAGGAGGACTGAGTGGACACAGGGGAGGTGCCGATGTCTCGCTGCAATTTTGCAGCAGAGCAACATTTTGAAAAACTGACACCAAGGTTCCAAACAAGACAGCGCTGAGGGGAGGGGGGGGTGCCATTATCAAAAAATAAAACTTGGCAAAAACATTACAGAAAGCCATTTGTAACACTAAGTCTGATCTCACTTGTGCGATTGGCCAAGAGGCAATTGTATAGACGCATTATTTCATAGTACGCTCCAACTGTCGCTGTCCTTAGGTTGGCATGTAGGCCGGCACAAAAACAATCACTTTGTGACTGATAAAAGCCTCAGAGGCATATTGACATATACCAGTGACTTTTAGAACAAAACACAGTACCTATTTGAGCCACTTTCTGAAACAAGACTACATATTTTGAGCTGTGCTTTAGTAGACAGTGACAAAGATAGATACATATATATAAATATATATATATATTTATATAGACAGACAGCAGGAAATTGAAATGAATAAGTCACTAACCTGAAGTGGATTTCACTTACAGATGACACATAACTATTTTATATGTCGCTGAGCTCCTGGCCTTTTATTTATTTCAAGATGGCATTTTTTTTTTCTGAACACTGAGCAAGGTCAGAGTAAGTAAAATTCATCCGAGGGATTGGCAGGAAAGAAACAGGGCTGCAAAAAGAGAGCAGAAAAACTATAGAGAGATGCTAAAAGATAGATGCTGTCGATTGAGTGTAATGAATATTTTAGGGAGGCTCTCTCCATTAGAGCCTTTCAGCAGTGTATTTCTATATAAAAAGAGGAGGGAAACTAAGAAATAAAAACACAAACAACTATATAAATACATTTTTTTTTCTTGAACCATGGTGGTCCACATCAGGAGTTCAGAAACTGGCTTTGGCTAGCCGCTCTGCCATTTCAGTGATGACTGGGTGATCGCCTCCTCCCTGCCCCCTCCCCTGTGTTATCTCGCTCAAAGCAGTGCCATCCCTCCATTGTAATAATGCCGCTTCCCAGCAGCCCTTGGAATGACCTTTCTTTAATTAACTGCATCTTGATGAGCAGATCTACATAGAATGTGAAGGTTAATTAATGAAGTATCACTGCTTAGTCTTAAAACCATCACCTAGCGGATGACAGCCAGCCCACCACTCTCAATTTTACCCCCGATCTCATTAGCGATGTAAGGCCAATGGACAGCTCGGCTCTGGCCAGTGGATCTCAAATAAATTGTATCAAAGATGGGCCCTTTGATATCCTTCATATGGCTACGTAAGACCATATTCTGACTCTACACTTTGAATAATATATGAGAAATACTCACAAATACACACTCACATTCTTGCATCACATAATGTGTTCATGTTTTTCTCTGAGGTATGAATCTAGTCAGCAAACGCATAAATAATTCAAATGAAGGTAAAATAATATTTCAATTAAGATCCATGTAATCTGTTTCCTGCAAACAAATACATGATGGATGGTGATGGATAATTCTTGTATTATTGCACAGTTTCATCTTGATAAGCTTTCGGTTTCCGTGTGATTTCATTTCAGGGCACATTTCAGCGTTGCTTATCATCGCAATTTGGAAAGAAGATCCACATTAGCGAATGTTGCCCAACGACTAAAAGTGTCTGAAGCTGGTAAAAGATGGGACGATGATGATTCAGGGTCTACGGTTACAGCGAATTTCCCAAAACTGGCTGCACTCACACAGCTTTTTGTCTATCCATAATCTATCACACGGGAGGATGAGGTGAGCTATCGCCCACGTATGCTGAGTACTCAGAGCACAAACACTAGGTGGACATGCAAGACTATCCATCACCATGGAAGCTTGGTTTTGTTGTCGTTGATTACAATATTTCCCTCCTGGGTATCACCGTCCAGGAAAGCCACCTGGGCTCACTTACCTCCCAACGTGCCCTGGACATTGGAAAAACGACCCGAAAGCATCCAAGATAAGAGACGTTTGCTGACCCCTTTCATTCTGAATAAAAGGTGATGATTTCATTCATTCATTCATTGGACCCAATCAAACGGTGCACATTATCCTGCTGTGAATACACCAGATTGTGTGCATTATATGCAGTTTTCTGACACCCAAAAATCTTTCTGCGTAACGCTGTTGTGTATTTAGATGCGCATGTAAATCTCCATCAGGAGAACCGCTACGGTCTCTGTATGAAGATTCTTCCTGAAAACAGAGAAGAATGATTGAAGTTCCCTCTGTAACCTTGTTCCAGCCCTAAAGTCAAAGCATTAATGCATGACTTGGCGTCGGGTAGCATAAGAAGCACAAAACAGCTTCCACAAAACAGCAGTTTGACAGGTGCATGTTTATCCTTTTTATCCAATATCTGCAGAATAAAGAATAAAATATGACAAATATACTCAGGCCATCTGGATACGGCTAAACAAGCAAAGCTACCAGTCTCTATTTGTGTCTGTTAGCGCTACAAAGTTATTGATTCTCACCATTTACCACTACAACCCTTTGACAGCAGACACAAGCTCATATGTTAAAACTGGCATGGCTGACTTCATGACAAGCTAACAAAGAGTGATAACCCCCTGGTGTCTTGTTGCTGTCTGTGTTTTTATGGAACACAAAAAACAAAAGAATAACATATAAGCAGAATTTTCGCCACTGGTTTTATATCCATGCCTAATCTGTATACAGAACGACAATGATTTCCAACCCTCATTTACGGATCAAGTCATGAAGAAAGACGGAGTGAAATCCCATTTTGTTGCCCATAAATTGTTAAGATTTTGCCAGGGTAAACTCGATCCCTAATTGGTGTAGCTTTTTGTTACCAGTGATATAGTGTCACGCCGTCACTGATGACTGTCAGGTAAACTTTCTATATAGAAGTATTTCTCCGCTGAAGCGTCTATCTGATTTCCCTTTCAGCACCTCGAATGACACCCCGCTAAAAGCTGGCACAATACGCTTCCCGCACACAACGCTGTCACCAAAGACAACTTGGGAGAAGCGAGTGTTTTGAGAGTTTGAAACAAAATAGCTGGTGCAGCATTTCCCCATTTCCGTCTGAAATCCTTGACACCAGAGGATTTACAGTGAAGTGAAGTGAGGTGGGTGCTGTATGGAACGAGCTGTGGGGGCTGCGTTAGCCGGGGTGGGGGTGGGGTTGGGGGGTCCGCACTACATTCGTGCTGACAGGGATCCTCCCTGTAGCGCATGCTTTTTTTCCATTAGTTCCTTACTCACTCTCTTGCCCTCCAGACCCACAGAGTGAGGAAGATTTAAGTGGCCAGTCAAGAGAAATCCCCAAGGTTTGGCAGGTGTGAGGTCTGGCTTCATTATCTACAGACACCTCTGTCCAATTATGAGCCTTGCTCCCTCTGTGACGATGATGATGCTGTGTGTGTGCCTATAGGTGTGTGTGTGTGCACGTGTGTATGTGTGTGTGGAGGGCATGAATACGCCACCCTCATTGTTATCTGTCTAACTATCAAGATTCTCTCTTCCATTGTGACATCACTGACAATTTCACACAAAAATAATGTATGCGCGCGCACTCACATTCACATATCACACGCGGACACACGTGCACGCACAACATGCACATGCCTTTTGTTTAGATTTAGCTCCGCAGATCGGCCTAAACCTGAAATATTCGGCCCGTGGCCTCATTTCCTCCTCTGCTCTACTTGGAAGAAGAAAGCAACACCTGAAAACTACTCGTGCGCTCAGAATAACGGTCACTTCCCACCGAAAATAATTAGGACTCGCGATAAAGAATAACCAAAGGCCCATAATAAATTACACACAACAATCCTGTGATCAAAAGTCTCACTGGTTTTGATACATCTCCATGGTTTCTCCATTTTGCTGACCCACTGGTTCCAAAATGTCAGCTACTACAAACTGGAGCAGTGCCTTGTAAGCTGCTACAAACAAGCACAGGGGTCTCTTTCTCTAGACTGCTTTTGGACACCCCCTGCTGACACTAAAGTGAAACACAAGAAACCTACAGAATCTTCTTTTCCAAAGCAGACTGCACTGATAAACATGACAGAACAGATGACAAAAATATCATCTATTTTGAGAGAAGTACTCTTTTAAGATGGAGAAAAGGAACCTAATTATTTATTTGTGACTATGGCCATGTTTGCATTAATGCATGCTTCTACCCTAAACCTTAATACTTGTCAACACAGACAATTCTAAACTACATTTTTAAAAAAGGG
>VVHJ01013953.1:15578-26097 GCA_015107715.1 Tylochromis polylepis | reverse complement strand
CAGTGCTCCTCCTGCTCCTCCTTGCACAAAGGCGGAGGTAGCGGTCCTGCTGCTGGGTTGTTGCCCTCCTACGGCCTCCTCCACGTCTCCTGATGTACTGGTAATGCCTCCATGCTCTGGACACTACGCTGACCGACACAGCAAACCTTCTTGCCACAGCTCGCATTGATGTGCCATCCTGGATGAGCAGCACTACCTGAGCCACTTGTGTGGGTTGTAGACTCCGTCTCATGCTACCACTAGAGTGAAATCACCGCCAGCATTCAAAAGTGACCAAAACATCAGCCAGAAAGCATAGGTACTGAGAAGTGGTCTGTGGTCACCACCTGCAGAACCACTCCTTTATTGGGGATGTCTTGCTAATTGCCTATAATTTCCACCTGTTGTCTATTCCATTTGCACAACAGCATGTGAAATTGATTGTCAATCAGTGTTGCTTCCTAAGTGGACAGTTTGATTTCACAGAAGTGTGATTGACTTGGAGTTACATTGTGTTGTTTAAGTGTTCCCTTTATTTTTTTGAGCAGTGTACATTACTAGAAAAAGTCTGGATAGTTTCTGTTGACAAAAATCATGATGGGCAATCACTGGTGAATTACTTGCCCCTTCCTTAGCTAATGATGTCAGCAGTACCAACTTTGTGCTGCTGTGTTGTTACCACCTTTGAAATGCTTCTAGACAATGCACAGCATTAAATATAGCACAGAGAAATTCCAGGAAAAGGTGAGGTGGTCTTTCAGGCAGTCTTAGAACCTTTCACCCTCAGCACCATGACCTAGGTTAACTCATGCTAAACAAATGATAGTTGGTGTCCACCACTGTTCTAGAAGCCACACCTTGTGTTATAAAAAGTACTGACTCAGTTTTATTGGATAATTTATATTTGATTTGTTTTATAAGTGGCAGAAGGACCAAAATGAAAAACTTAAAAAAACAAACAAACCTAAAACATAAGTACCTGCTGTTAGCAGCCCACTTATTTGTGCAGCCAAGTGTGTGTGTGTGTGTGTGTGTGTGGCAACACACACACACACACACACACACACACTTACACTTACATATCAAAGGCAGTTTCACAAGTTACCTTCAAGTATGGACTACATCAAGGCAATGCACTGTCCCTGCTGCTATTCTATGTATCACTAAGTCTAAACTAGATCACTAAAAGCGGAAATGGATGTAGTTAGGAGTGGAGTGGCCATCAGCCAACTCCTGTACAGGGATGAAACCAAGCTGTATGCCAGTAGTGAGAAACACATCGACTCACTGATCCACCTGACCATGATTTATAGTGAGGACATCAGGATATCATTTGGACTAGATTGGTGTAGCCAAATGGTTGCAAAGAGTGGGACAGTGATCTAAAAGGAAGGGAAGAACTTGCCAGAAGTCAGAATAGCAGAGACACAGGACAGCTGTAGGACATCATACAGGCCAACAGGAACATGATAAATGCACGAAGATGCATAAGATGCTAGAAGCCCCAACTAACCGACCAAACCCCTCCATGGGATGTACTATTGACAGATAGAGGAAGTGGCTGACATCAAGAAATCCTACCGGTGGCATAAAAAAGGGGACTTATGGGACTTAAGCAGCTGCTGGCCAACCAACCAGTCATAGTGGTGATTGACAAGGAACAGAAGACTGCAGTTGTGATAGATGTGGCAATCCCAGCAGATAGCAACTTTATGAAAAAGGAGCACAAGAAAATAGAGATGTACCAGGGGCTGAAGGAACAACAGGAGCAGATGTGGAAGGTAAAATCCAAAGAGGTGGTACTAGGAACATTGGGATCTGTAACCCTGAAACTAGAAAACTGACTCCAGCAGACTGAAGACAGAGATCTTTGTAGAGAACAATGCAATCTTTGGAACTACTACAATACTGCCCCCAAACTCCTGCTTGAGGAACACACATATACCAGCCCCCACCTACCACCTGTCTCAATGCCTCACGCATGCTTATGCTGCATAGGCATAAACCCGAGATCATCATCATCATCATCATCATCAGTCATCAGGTACTCTGCTAGGATAGTAAGCTGGCCAAAATATGAAATATAAGCCACTGACATCAAGACAAGAAAGCTCCTTACCATACATGGAGGGTTTCATCCCAAGCACAGTACCCTGACACTGTACACTGAGGGGGAGGGAAGAGGCCAAGGGCTAATGAGTGTCAGAAATGCTATCCAAGATGACACAACAAAGATCCATCAGTACATCAGGAAGATGTAGCACTGATGTAGCACTGAGCATGTGCTTAGTGAATACCCCAGACAGCAGAAACCCAAGAAACAGGAGAACAAGAACAGGGACCATCTTGGAATGACAGGTCCTTCCAGTTGCTAAAAAGATAAAATGTCACAGAAAGACTACCACCATAATGATAAAATAAAAATTTTAAAAAGAAATCAGCCACAAAGAAACCAAATTAAAGAGCAAAATTCAAACTTATGCTTGTTGAATGTGATACAAAAATTTTATCTGGCTCAACTCTGCAAGATTACTGTTGAGATCTTTGCATAGTGATCATAGTACTTGTTGTGAGTGTGTAAGACAGGTTAGTTGGAGTTACAAATGACTTAACATGAAATAAAAACTTCCCTAGATTTTGCCACCCCTTCTGAAGTAATTTAAGAAAAGCCTCTCAGTAACAATCTCGTAACAACCTTGAGACATTAATTTATAAGGTCATAAAAAATGTAACACTAACATGACAGTACTGTGCTTGTGTTAAACCCTTTCAGCCAGAGAACCTGCTGCTGGCCAGCAAATGCAAGAATGCAGCAGTGAAGTTGGCTGATTTTGGACTGGCCATTGAGGTGCAAGGAGACCAACAGGCTTGGTTTGGTAAGACAGACACACATACACACACACACACGAACACAGAAGTGTGCATGTGTCTGTAACTGTAGTTAAAAATAACAACAATTAGAAAAGCATCTTCATTAATTTCAAAACATATGTACATTTAGAAAAAATGCTACAGACAAAGTTTCATGCTCAAAAAATTAAGGAAGCATTCAGAAGACAAAGATTATCTCATTGTAAATAAGATTATCTAAATAAGAGATTATTTAAAGGACAAGACAACCCCCAAAACACAAAAGGTTTTACAAGTTGAGGCCACAGATATTTTTCCTTCCTTGTGTTTTCTCATTCTTTTTTCAATACTTTTGCATTTGATTAAGGTCAGTGTCACTACTGACGCAACACTTGGACCCCACAGAGGTTGTACATGTAGTCCAACTCCTTCAGGATGACACATCAATACATGCCATTGCCAGAAGGTTTGCTGTGTCACCCATCCCAGTGGTAAGCACATGGAGGAAATTCCAGGAAACAAACAGTTACTCTAGGAAAGCTGGACAGGGCTGTAGAAGGTCCTTAAGTGGCACCCTATCCTTTGTGCATGAAGAAACAGGATGAGCACTGCCAGAACCCTACAAAAGGATCTCTAGCAAGCCACTGGTGTGACTGTCTCTCACCAAATAATCAGAAACAGACTTTATTATTGTAGGGTCTTAACCTTACAATATAAAGCGGCTTGAGGCAACTGTTTTTTTAATTTGGCGCTATATAAATAAAATAGAAATAATGTGAATTGAGGGTGACCTAAGGGCTCAGCATCTTCTAGTGAGCCCTATGCTCACTGCCCAGCAATGTGGAGGCCAGATGGCATTTATTGTAGAATATCCAAATTGGCAAGTTCACCACTGCCGCCCTACGCTTTTCACAGATGAGAGCAGATTCATCTTGATCACATGTGACAGATGTGAAAGAAGCTATGGAGAATGTTATGTTGCCTGTAAGATTATTTAGCATATTTAGCATTTGTTGGTGTGTCAATGATGGTGTGGAAAAACATATCCATGGGGCGACGCACAGTCCTCTATGAGCTAGGCAGCGGCACAGTGACTGCCAGAAGATACTGGGATCCTTGGACCCATTGTCAGATCCTGTGCTGGTGCAGTGGGTCCTTGGTTCCTCCTGATGAACAATAATGCCCAGCCTCATGTTGACAGAGTATGCATGCAGTTCCTGGAGGATGAAGGAATTGATACCACTTGGCTGGCCCCCATCCTCACCTGACCTAAGTCGAAAACTTCTGTGATATTATGTTTTGGTTCATCCAACACTGCCATGCCAGTGCTGTACCTCAGACTGTCCAGGAGGTCAGTGATGCTCTGGTCCAGAGGAGATCCCCCAGGACACCAGTGGGTGCATTGAGGGTAACTTGGAGTTCAGTGTCTTGCCCAAGGATGCTATGATACATGGACTGGGGGAGCTGGGGATTAATCCCCTGATGTTCTGATTAGTAGACAACCCACTCAACTATTTGAGCCACAAATGCCCCACCGCCTTTTAAAGGTGGCACAAAAGACAAATCCAATTATAAAAGTTAAGCACCAAAATAAGATGTTATCTAAAGGATAGGACCAGAACCTTTTCAAATGCATTCTTTTCTGTACTTTCTTCCAAGAAACAGAGCCCTCATTTGTGTTGCTTTTTGTTTTCGTGTGCAGGCTTTGCAGGTACTCCCGGCTACTTGTCTCCAGAAGTGCTGAGGAAAGAGGCATATGGTAAACCTGTAGACATCTGGGCATGTGGTAAGTTCTTTTTCTATTTCTCAGCACCACGTCTGCCAATTTTCTTTTTGTCACTCAAACAATGGCTTTTTATGTGTGTAGGTGTGATCCTCTACATTCTTTTGGTTGGGTACCCTCCGTTCTGGGATGAGGACCAACACAAACTCTACCAACAGATCAAAGCTGGGGCATACGACGTTAGTCAGCTTCTCATCTCTGTTTCTCCCACTTTAAGTTAAACAAGATGTGGGACATATTTTCATTGTATATGTGGGCATGCTTAGGTGTGTTTTTGGTTTAGTTTCCCTCCCCAGAGTGGGACACAGTGACTCCCGAGGCTAAAAATCTGATCAACCAGATGCTTACTATTAATCCAGCCAAGAGAATCACTGCCCAGGAGGCTCTGAAGCACCCATGGGTCTGCGTAAGTAGCATATACACATCCAACACCCTATTAAAACTGACAGGAAACAATATTTCATAGTTCCTGATTTGACTATCAAACAATTTGTAATTTGCAAATCCTCTATCAGCAAGTATGAGAACATCTGCCTAAAGCTGCCAAATATGAGCACCATCTGGTTCCAAATATGTGCAAATACCGGGTAGCTTAGCTTGAACAATTTATTCCATAGACGGGTAAAAGCTCAACCTATTAACCCTCTTCAGTAACCAGGACCTGATTTCCACATGATAAGTTAAATTCTTGCAGAAATCTCTAGACTCCCCAGAGAAGTCTAGAAAATTAAAATGATGGTTAAAGTAGAGTAACTTGACATCTTAAACAGTGTGTTAGTGTCTATAATAAAAATACACTGCAGAGTACAAATGTTTGACTTGATTGGCAGTAAAACACAGCTTGATGCTCTGTAAATAAATGCCATCTTACAAGGGCCCTTGATTACTTTGAAGATTAATGTAACAATTCAAGAGGCTTTCGATTCTGAACTCATGAATAAAAAACACAAGCTTGAGCCCAGTGGAACACTTTTCTTCCAGGAAAAGTAGTTTTTGATACAAGATTTAGAAGAAAAATAGAGAGTTAAATGATTGGTTTTGATTGTAATAAAATAATCAGAAACACAATTGCTCTCTAAATGAGGTTTGGTGCTACCACCTTTTGCTGGTAAATTTTTGGGGTATAAAAATGTGAATTTCATTCAATGAAGTCTGTACTTTTTAGTTTAAAACAAGTTTATGACAAATATATTATTTGATCGATTTAATTATTTTACAAAGTTATTTGTTAATTCTGTTTTGTTTTTAATGACAGGTGGTCTAATAACATTTTTAAGCACTATATATCTAATTAGGGTCTTCCGAGTTAATTTTTTTTTACATTTCATACATAACCATTAGAATGAACACTAATTACAGTCATACATCCATCTGAAACACTTGTTTTTCATTGGACAAGAAAACTATTTCCTTAGGCAATTGTATTCACTGGACTTTTAAGGTGTTAAGTAAATTTGCCAGTTTATGCAATAAAACTTTAGCACATTCTCTTAAAAAAATATGGTCATAGCAACAGGAAAAAAAGTTAAATTTACAGTATTTTTCATTTATAATTTGTAAGACAATATTTTTCTTAACTGTCTTTATCAGTTTAAGTCATAAACCCAGAACCTGTGATGTTTACAGGAATAGTTAGTAAGAATGACAGATGTAAACTTTGAGAGAAATTGGCCCCAAAACACAACAAAATCAATGACTAAGTCAAAGATCTAAATACTTAACATAACACCATATCATTATCGCTGCAATGAAACAGAATGTATTGTGCGGACACTGTACAGCAAGGTTGAATCTCTTTAGCCTGAAGTTTTGCCTGAAATTTTGTTACCTAAAGGGCCTCAGAATTAACACATTTCACCAATGCAGAATCTCTGTGACAGCTCCTGCCCACATAAACCTATCACTGTCACAGCTGCTCTTGTAACATTTTATTTTCAGCAACTCTTTCTGTCTCCCCACAGCAACGCTCAACGGTGGCCTCTATGATGCACAGACAGGAGACCGTCGAGTGCCTGAAGAAGTTTAATGCCAGGAGGAAACTCAAGGTGTGAAAATATTTGATGGTTCAAAAAGAAATTGCATCTCTGATGCCAGGAGAAAGGAGGAAACCCTTACTCTAGCTTAATGCAGGGAATCTGCAAGGTCAAACCTGATTTCAGATTTTTAAAAGGAGCCTCAGTAGCTATAAAAACAATTTGACCTTCCCTGCTGTAGTCATTCTAATTATTAAATGGTATATGTGATGTATTTGATATCTTTTTCCTTTTTAAACATAGTTTAAGAAGTTTTTAGTGCAGTAAAATGATAAGGGAGGCATGACGGATGTTTACTGTTATCACACAGACATTATGCAGGAGTAGGTAATGTATAATAGGTACTTTTTAAATAACTGGACATTAATAACTTGAGCTTATTATAAAATAGTATACTATAGGATATTTCTTACTGAGCAGCACAGTCTATATCTCTTGGCAAGACTTTGGCAAAAGTTAGGGGTCAACAAAAAAAGGCAAATATGAAATTTAAACGTGAGCTCAGTGGTCAAACACAGTATATTATTTGGATGGAAACCGTAGCATAATATTTAGAATCAACATATACCAATATCATTTCCTAAATGTTGCCAATACAAACAAAGGCAATTCAATATGGAGATATCATTAGAAAGAAGTGAACATAACATAATTGTATTCTGTATATCAATAAATTATTTGGAGATTAGACTCTGATGAGTCACTGAATGACTTGGGTGAGGCTGAGATGTGGAGGGCGTGGGTTGCCAGAAGACGCCTGGAAGGGCGAATGATGGATGAGCAGTGAGATTTAAAGTGCGCAGAGTGGAGGTCTGAAGACTTGACCAGAAATGTCGTAATAAGCTTGACAGTGTGGGAGTGATGTAAGGCTTAGATTAGCCACCAAACACTGGGAAGTAGACAGATGTGTGAGACTACGGATCTTCCTTATTGAAGGTATGCATAAGCTTTATTTCAAGAAGGAGAGATCATTATTAAGAACGGAATGTGATTTAGTGATATACAGAATTCAATTAAGCTATTTGGCGATTAGACTGTGATGGCCCATCCCAGCAAAACGGAATCCCAGTGGTGATAGGGATTAGAGCACGAACCGCAAAGAAAAGAAAAGCAATCTTGCTGTGGCAGGAAGGTCTGTCCTACAGCTTATGAACCACATGAATGTTAATAGCATTGCAATAGCACAGGTCAAGGTATAACATGAATAAAAATGGTCTAAGGAGCTTGGAAAGAAAAGCGTCTGGATGAGCGTTCATCTCTCATCTGAGAAGCTTCTTCACTTCTAAGAGCAATTGGTGGAGAGTCCCAGATTTTTAAGCCCAATTAAGCGTGTCCCAAAGAGGGTTCCTCTACCTAATCACACGAGTCAAGGTGTGAAAACGGGTATGGGTCGCAATCAGCCAAGGTTTAGGGTGACCCTATTGTGAGACCTTGCCCCACCCTATCATGTGACTTACTGATATCAAATGACCCAAGATGTGAGTGGGTGTTAGGCATCTAGGAAGGGATAACCACATGTTTTAAGAGCTTTCTTTACATGTGTGTGTTCCTTCTTTTCCCGTTTTGACTTAGAGGGGAATGTTTTCTGCCTGATGTTGTAGGGTCCTGATTACTCCAAGTTTGTGTTCCAGAGGGTGGTGGGAGTCAAAGAGTAGGTACTGGTCTGTGTGTGTGGGTTTCCGGTAAACTTCAATGTTGAGGTTTCCATTCTCCTGCACAGCACTGTCCAGAAATGGCAAACTGTTGTCCTTTGTGTCTTCCTTAGTGAACTTTATGTTTCTATCCACTGAGGTGACGAGAGCAGTGAAGGATTGTACTTCTTGGATTTAGATGTTGACCCAGGTGCCATTAACGTATCTGTACCAGTGGCTAGGTGCTGTCCCTTTAAAAGAGCCAAGAGCCTTTCTTTCCACTTCCTCCATGTAAAGGCTGGCTACAACAGGTGACACCGGGGAGCCCATGGCACATCCATGTTTTTTGTCTGTCAAAAACCCTCGCTGTATTTAAAATATGTGGTGATAAAGCAGAGGTCTAACAGTGTGCAAATCTGATCGGGTGTGAAGCTGGTTCTGTTTTCCAAGGAGCTGTCTTGTTGTAGTTGTTTTCTGACAGTTTCCACTGCCTCAGTTGTAGGTATGCAAGTGAAGAGGGAGACTACATCAAAGGACACTATAGTTTCATCTGGATCATGTGTAAGTTTCTGGACCTTGTTGGTGTAGTCAGTGGAGGTTTTGATGTGATTGGGGGTGTTCCCCACAAGGGGGGCTAGGATGGTGGCAAGGTGTTTGGAAATGTTGTTGGTGGCTGAGTTTATACGGCTAACAATGGGTCTAAGTGAGACTCCTTCTTTGTGGATCTTTGGAAGTCTGTAAATACAGGGTATAGCATCCCCTGGGTATAGCTGATGGTAAGTAGGACAGTCAGTGACTTTATCCTTTTCCAGTTCTTGTAGGCAACTGATGACTTTCTTTTTGTAATTGCTTGTTGGGTCTCATTTTAAGGCATCATGTCACTGAGGAGTGTAGTAATTTTTGCATGATAATCCATTGTGTTTAGAACAACAGTGCACCTCCCCTTGTCGGCTGGTAATATGGTGATGTTATGGTCTTTGCTCAGAGATTTGACGGCCTTCTTTTCTTGTGTTGTGAGGTTAGACGGAGGAACTTTTGCACTAGAGAGAGTGAAAACTTCATCCTGATTTGCTCTGCTTCTGTTTGTGTTAATTTGTTAACCCTTATGGCAGATTCCGTGGCTGTAATCAGGTCCACTATGGGCAACTGTTGTGGAAAA
The DNA here is from genome assembly GCA_015107715.1 of Tylochromis polylepis. Taxonomy (NCBI): domain Eukaryota; kingdom Metazoa; phylum Chordata; class Actinopteri; order Cichliformes; family Cichlidae; genus Tylochromis; species Tylochromis polylepis. The sequence goes on along the minus strand of VVHJ01013953.1, from coordinate 16,662 downwards.
ATGGCAAAATTGAGTCCTTTGAGTAGCACTTTCTTTTCCTGTTCAGTGAGATTCCTGTCTGAAAAGTTCTTCACCCAATTTTCCTGACTGTCCTCAGTTGTGAATTCTTCCTGTTCTTGTCTGTATTGTGTAGGTATTGACTGGGAAGTATACGTTTTTGTTAGCAAAGTATGGAATTTCCAGAGTTGCCTTTCTTTTCCCTTAGAGGGTTGGGGCCGCTGAGCTTTGTCCACAAACTTAAAAACTTCTTTTAAAACAGGGGAGGGTAGAACTGTCTGACTAATCTTGTTCCGGAGTGCATCTATAGTAAAATGGACCTGTCTTATCCTTTCACTTAGAAGTTGACATTGTGCTGTCCATAGAGTCAACTGTGCTCTGTGTCAAATTTTAATACTGAATATTATACTTTAGATCACAGCTTTAATCCCTAAGCTTAACTAAGAAAATTTTGGTAGAGTGATTTGTGGGCCGAGGCATCCTGCGAGGCTGGGGTACGCTGTTGGTAAGGTGTCCTGCTGGTGGAGATCTCAGGCTGCCTTTCCTCATGGTAGCCATTTGAAGCCATTTGATATCCATTTGAAGCACTGCATTATCAGGGATTGTAACACCTAGTCCTTTTATCAGAACCCCCGACCATGGAGCCGAGGCACAAATTCTTTGGAACAAGTCTGCTTTGTCTGCATCTTAGATTGAAACAGAGATGGTTCCTATAATCTGCTAGATTTCTTGATTCCCTTTCATACTCCTGCACCAATTGAAGGGTGTTCCTCCCAAAGTGCAAGGCAATATGTCTGTGAAGATTCTCAGTCATCCAGGTCATCGTAGTCTAAGGAGCTTGGAAAGAAAAGCGTCTGGACTTCTTTAAGTTTCTTGAAGACATTTCTACTCTCATCCAAGAAGCTTCTTTAGTTCTAAGAGAGGTGAGACGTCTTCAAGAAACTTAAAGAAGTCCAGACGCTTTTCTTTCCAAGCTCCTTAGACTACGATGACCTGGATGACCGAGAATCTGGAAAAACTGGGGTGTTCTAAAACTTTTGACTGGTAGTGTATATCTGCTAAATAAACCTTAATTGTAGAAAAGGAA
>VVHJ01013953.1:3250-14396 GCA_015107715.1 Tylochromis polylepis | reverse complement strand
CTCAGTCATCCAGGTCATCGTAGTCTAAGGAGCTTGGAAAGAAAAGCGTCTGGACTTCTTTAAGTTTCTTGAAGACATTTCTACTCTCATCCAAGAAGCTTCTTTAGTTCTAAGAGAGGTGAGACGACAATCCCAGGGAGATGGGGCACGCATCGTGCTTGTCCTGTTAGGGTGCCTGGGTCTATGGACCCAGTGGTTTGGTTTTGATTTATTTCAATTCTTTGATTTAGTATTTCTGTGATTTAGTTTTGTTTTCTGAGCTCCCCTATTGTCGTTTGTATTTCCTAGTGTGTTTGTTCTCGTTGTTTCCCATTTTATTTTGATAGTCCCTGTCCTGTGTGTGGTGTGTCTGTCTTGTCCTTCCCCTCATCTTGTTAGTTCTGATTTGTCCCAGCTGTGTTACTATCTGTTCCATATCCTCTCGTTATCTAGTCTGTGTACTTAAGTCCTGTGTTTTCTGTAGTCTGTGTTGCGATCTCCCTCATGGTTCACTGTGTGTTTCGTCTGTCAGCCTGGTTAGTTTATTTTTGTATTTTCACTTAGTTTTTTTGTGTTTCAGCCCACCAGTACCCATGTGTAGGGCACTGAGATATTGGCTTATTTGTATTTAATCCGGGGGGGCGGCTCAGATTGGTCTGTCTGGTCTTGGAATCCTGTTGTACAGCTTTATCAACCAGTAAATGCTCCTTTGACCCTCTGGTTAGCTTCTTCAGCCAGTGGTTACTGGTTCTTGGCATTTTGCAACGTTGCTCTCTCTCTCAGTTGTTCTTTCAGTATTGCTCTGTTTCAGCTTTTTGTGGATCTGCCCTTGAGCTATTCTTTGCAACTGAGATTATGTACTGCATGGGTCTTTGGAGAACAGGCCATTTATTCTCTTGGCATATCTCTTCAGCCTAATGGCCAGACCTGTGAACCTTTTTTTGGGCAGCCTAGAGCCCCAGTTATGAACATCTTGTTATACCTACCTGTCTCTCATGACACCTATCTGTTATCCATATCCATATCCATATCCATGTTATCTGTGTATCCATATTTTATTTTATTGTAGTGATCGTTCATCCAGCTTATCTTTGATACACTTCAGAGGTTGGTGATAATGTGGGGTTTTTTGACATACAGTTTAAAAGTTAATTCACGACACCAGCATATTAAATGGGTTTCAGGGTGGATTCTTATAACATCTGTCCATGTTCTTCCCCATCAGGGTGCCATTCTTACCACCATGCTTGTCTCCAGGAACTTCTCTGGTGAGTGCTACTCTTTAGAAAGACAGAGGTGATGAGGAGAGGATGACATGCCATCTCTTCAAACACTTACACACACTCACTCACTCACTCACTCACTCACTAACACATAACAGGCTGATGGGAGCTGCTATAGTAGAGATTTGTGTTTGTTTTTCGTCTTCCTTAAAAGCTCACCCAACATAGCTGTAATTATATTGTGTCAGTGTCACATATAACTAAATCTTGCTTATTTGTCACTTTGTTCTTTTATGATAAATGACAAAAGCCAAGTCACCGGAATCCATAAAGAAGCTAATAGTAGTGTTGAGAAAATGAAATGAGCACTCACTGGCCTGACCTGATTTGCTTGACTAGCAAATCTAGAAAAAGCCAAATATTTTTTGCAATATGTCTTATATTTGGTGTGTATCAAATTTCCTTTCAAATTAAAGTGTTACTGGCCAAAAACTATAATTCTTTTTGTAACCAATCATATTTTGACTCATAGTTGGTAGTACTAGCAGCATTTAACAATCTTAGCATCTTAAGTATTCCTGTATATTAAGAAAAAAAACCCATAAAACTAAGAACAGCTGATATACCAATATTTATTTTTACATTTTCCCCAAACATACAAAATTATAGCTTTTAACACAATAGTTTATTTCTAGTGCTACAAAGTTTTTAGGAGATTCTTACCTGTATCCTTTAGGCTATTCTCTTCTTGTCAGTATATTGTGGAAGCAAATTAATTACAAGCAGTATTCATCGACCTACAAAAGTCAAACTATTTGACTTTCAACATCTGAAAAAAGTCTTGTCAGTGAACTTTGGTGTTTTTGCATTGTCTTTTAGTCTATCAGGTAACAATGTTTTAGCTTTAGCTCTAATGAACAAACAGAAACCTAAACTAAGGTAAAAATGATTTCTTTCTAATCACACTATATAAAAACATGGTGGAGGTCATGTGGGCATGCCTTAAACCTGTATTCTTCCTCATCCCTTAATCTGTGGCTGTAAATACTTTCCTGATGATTTTATGGTATCCATAGCTACTTTCAAGTCTTATTGAATACACTACAATGATTATTTTCTTAATTATAACACCATTAGAGTTAAAAATAAGGATAAAACAGGTTTGTTTTACCATGCAAATGACAAGTGACTAGTCTGTGAGTGAGCAGTGTCCTTCTGTTTCTCAGTCAGATAACCCTATTGCTTGTCATATCCAGTTGCATAAGACCAAGATGGCTAGATAAGATAGCAATATCACTCACATATACAGTAGTTTTGTTTATGCTTTCTTCTACACAAACCCATACGTGTTATTTTATAGTTTGGATCCATTCACATTGTAGTATTATTCTACCCTAAAGAAAGGTGTGTCCAAAGTTTTGACTGGTACTGTTGATGATTCTCTGTATTTTTCAGTGGGCCGTCAGACTACAGCCCCTGCTGCTGTCAGCGCTGTAGCAGGAACCACAGCTGGCATCGTAGAACAAGGTAAACGCATCTCACAAGCACATCTTTTAGTATCTTCTCCCTGCAACTTTTAAAACTTTACATCCTTTCCCTCATTGAGGCAGGAGCAGATGTGATTAAACGGAAATCTCCCAGGCTCAGAACATCACACACTCCTTTAGCTCTATCCCTCAGCTTGTTTTAATCTCTCTTCCTAAATCTTTCTCTCCTCTTCCTCGCCCTTATTGCTTCTTTAACTGTTTGCCAAGGTAAGCAACCTCATTTCTCACCTGAAGAGTATTACTGTTCAGATGTCTTTGCCCGTCATGGTTTCAGACTTTTCTTTCCTAATGCAGACAAATAGCATGCACTGTGGTGTATAAGTGGGAGCTTGGATATCACATTTTAAATGTGAAGTGCAGTAACTGTTTAGTGCTGCTTTTAGGTTGGGGATCACACACCTACTCAGAGCTCCAACATGATAAAAGATTAATGTCAGGAGACCTGGAGTGTTTTTAAGCTGTTTCTTCTTTTTTTATCAGCATTTAAGCAGCAAAACACATACATTATTTTTTTCCACATCATCCCAGACTAATTCCTGCCCATCAGTGAACTCTGTGAAGTAATCTAGCCTACTCTTCAGATTAACAAACCCATTATCATATACCTGCATCTCTGTTCCACTTCCCTCATGCTTTTGCTCCTAATCCCCCTTCTATCTATAACTGTGCGTGCAACTGTGTGAGAGAGTGTATTTGGATTATACAGAGAATTAGTTTGACTTTTCCCCCCTCCCTCGTGTTTGATGCCCTCTGCTTATCTAATGCTTTAGGCAATGGATCAGGGTCAGGAAGTGCTAGCAGGATGGAGAATTTTTTTTTTAACATATGTGTGAGTTTTTGCACATTTTTTTTTTTTTATTTGCTTTTTAAGAAGCAGGGAAAGAATTTTCCCTTTTTTCAGAGGGTTAAATTCCTCTTTTCCCCTGCTCCTAATGGTAGTGGATGGGAGGATAACCATTGTCACTCTTCACATTTATTTGTGCACTTTGACAAGCAGGTGATTTTTTTTTTTTTTTTTCTTTTAAGCCAGTGCCTGCTTGCATGCATGAATGACTGCGGACCTGGATCTGCATTTGTGTGAGCAGATTACAAAGCAGTGGTCATCTGAAGGTATATAATGTGTACTCTACCATCTGAGGGTGTGTCGTTCTGCCTCTCTGCAGCAGCCAAGAGTCTCCTCAACAAGAAGGCTGATGTCAAGGTAAGCTAGGTCATCCTCCTCATTTTCATCTGCAGTGTTTCCTTTTTATATTCGTGGCTGCCCTTCCGGTCTTCTACTACTTTTATTAATCCATAAATGTTTTGGTCAAAGGCAGATGCAAAATATTTGGGGCAATCTTTTTAAAGCACCATTGCATTCACTTTAATTGTTTTGAAGATATTGTTTTTGGACTGAAAGTTACGGGGTGGCTGTGATGACCATATTGTTTTCTTTCCTAGACTTTTCTATTATCCTTTCAATTTAATTAAAAATAGTAAAACAGGGGAAGACATGTTTGGGAAGGTATCCAAGCTAATTTTAAATTGGATTCCAGAAAACATGTCAGGAAACATTTAAGAAAAAAAAAGAAGATGGAACTGATGGAATATCCAACAAATTTTTAGGTTAATTGACAATGTGCCAATATCATCATTGGATGTAAATACACAAACACCCTACAGAGTGTCAGACCTTCAGAATGATGAGGGTTTCAACCATTTAAAAATAGGTTTCTCACAAAGAATTTGGTGACTCTATTATCAAAAGATTTAAAATATTTAAATGCAAGGGACAAGGCTGAAAACCCAGTATAAAATGGCTGTGATATTCACAACCTTAAATGACACTGCATTAAAAAATGCACTTTTGGGTATTGGAAAGCATGTGGAAATCTGAAAACCCTTGTCAGTAAATATAGTTCATTGCTGATAAAGCAAGTTAAAATTTTAATGTGCCAATCAGTCAAAATTTAAAATTCTTTATGGAAATTGTGGTTAGCACATCCACTGTGCTAGAGCAGAGGGGTGATCCAGCTTGCTTTAAGTTTAAAAGCCAGTATTGCTAATGTCTAGGAGTGCATTAGTACACATGGTATAGGTAAACTGCATATCTGTGAAGGCACCATTCATTTTGAACGCATGAAGCACTCAGAATATAGACACAGTCACATGTAATGCACTCAAACGCAGCTGTGGCTCAGCAGGTAGAGTGGGTCATTCGCAGTCATATGGTTGGTGGTTCAGTACGCAGCTCCTCCACTCTTCATGTTGAAGTGCCCTGGCAAGAACTCTGTTGCCCCCAGTATCCATTGTCTGTGTGTGAATGGTTAAATGAGGCTTGTAGTAAACTGTCAGTGGTCAGTTTAGGTCACACTTCTGCACAGAGACCTCTGATATTGTTCCTGGAATCTGCTGGAGCCATTCTTCCAGTTTTGGGGTTGCAGCTCCTAATGTTCATATTACCACTGGGACCACTTTGGAGTTTACTTTCCACATCTGCTCCAGCTGTTCCTTCAGCCCCTGATACTTCTGTCTTCTGATCCTCCTTCTGCCTGATGTTGCTGTCTTCTGTTCCTTGTCAGCTACCACTATGTGTTGTTGGTTGGCCAACAGCTGCTTTTCTGTCTGGAACCCAAAGTCCCACAAGATCTTAGCTCTGTTGTTTCCACCTTTGGTGGTGTCTCCCATCAGGACTGGCAGACTTCTAGTCTGTATGTGGCAGGGATGTTCCTGTACACTATCGTAGCCACCTGGTTGTGCATCTGGTGCTTAGGGCCTGTTGTTGTACTGCCATGACCAGAGTGTAATATTGGCATGTGAGGCAGGCAGGATTAGGACCCAGAAGTGCAGGACTCTGACACAAAGGCTAAACTCAAAGGCAGCTTTATTGCTTGAGTTACAGAATACAACAACTAAACTAGGAAGGCACTAGGAATCTAAACTGGGAAACATGAAACGGACAAAACACTCAGCCGTACAAATGAGGGAGATCACAACAACAGAAAGAAATGCAGACAATACATACACAAAAAGGAATTAGGGCAGAGAGGAAACACCTGGGGAACACGGCTGGACGTAATCTAACTGACGAGGCAGGGTAAGCAAAAATGAACATGATGCGCACAGGAGAAGTGACTGTCACAATAAAACTGGAAACGGATGGACCAGACACAGGAGACAGGGAAAACAAACACTGAGATGAGACTGACTAAATACAGAGAATGAGGAGGGAGCTAGAGTGAGGGGGAGAGGGCGAGAGAAACATGGAGACGAGACAGAGACAGAAACTTTACATTCACAACCAGATATAACTGACTACACACAGGGGGTGCTGGGGAGGACACACAGAGGCAAGACCAAGGCAAACGGAGGACGAAAGGAAACAAAATTCAATGAACTAAGGACCAGTACCAGGGCTCGCAAACTGAATACAAGAATTGCATAATTCCTTAAAGAATGAACAAGACCACACAATGCAGACCACACAATGCAAAACACATAATACAAAATGCCTCATGAACCCAAACAAACTCAAACTCCTTTAAACTGACCTTCTCTAGTCACTGGTAGGATTTCTTGATGTCAGCTACTTCCTCTATTTGTCGATGGTACTTTCCATGCAGGGGCTTGGTCGTCCATGACGGTTCCTCCTCCTGCACCTCCTCATACTTTTGATAAATGCTGGATACACTGAGTTATTCAACCAAATAGATCTGATTTTATTTAAGTAGGGTGAAAGTTGTATTGTAATTACCCTATGTGTCTTACACAGCTCATAGTTTAACTCTATTCATTTATTTATTAATTTTTAATCTGTAACAGAAGATAATGCCTTGTTAAATTAAATGATGTGTCGATATAAAATATCAATCCTGTTTACTAAATTTTTTAAATATTTTTAAATATGGCTATTGGATAATATTTTATTTTATATTCACATTATCAGATTTATTATGCTTATCAATTATTTTGTATTTTCACCATGCAAGAGCGTATAGGAGATGACTTTCACCCAGGATATTTTATTTCAACCCCACTAGAATTTAGACTTTATTTCCTTGTCAGCCTGAGGGGGGAAAAAATTTTGTGTAAAATTCATACTTCCATCAAGTGTTACCAAAATGATGAGCTCACTTTTTCACATGAAATTAGCATATGGCTCGTTTTAGCACATTAATGACCAGAATTAATTATAACCCATCGTCTGGCCTGTTAGTAACTACAGGAAGGTATCTAGTAACCATATCTAAGACATGGTATATTATCATAAACTGATCATATTTGAAGCAGGTGGCTTGACCCACATTGGGAAGAATTCTTAAAAAAAATTCTAGCACACAGACAACACAAAGGCCACAATTCAACATCAAATGTACACCTTTGATCAATTTAGAATTACCAAAGAGAATCCATCTGTCTTACAGAAACATTTACTATAATTTTTTTCCACTTTTACAAAAGGTCTATATTGTGAAAGAGTCTCCTTAAAGCACTTTATATTGTAAAGGAACCTGCAATAATACAGAGAACCTCAACAATCAGATGACCCTCTATGAGCAAGTACTTTGGCGACAGTGGAAAGGGAAAAAAGGAAAGTTTAAAGCCTAATATTAAAAATGTAAAGGCTGTCTGTTTCCCATATCAAAACTAGTAGCTGTGGACTCACCTCTCAGATTGTATAGGAACCTAGAAGACCTAGAAGAATTAGGAGGACATATCCTGGTCAAAAGCATCCCTCACAGTGTTACTGGATGCCAAGGTAAAGCCACCCAGTATCTGGTTAGATACCATGTTATTTTTAGGACAGAGTAAAATAGCCTCAGTTTTAAATGAATTTGGCAGCAGGAAATTAGAGGTCAGCAATGAAAATGTATAGTATTGACATAAGCGGCAGTGTGAGGCAAGGCAGGATAGGACCCAAATGTAGGACTCTAAGGTGGAACTAAACTTAAAAACGGCTTTAGTGCTGAATTTACAAAATACCATAACTAAGCTAAATAGAACACACAGCCGGAGGAATGAGAGCTGTAATCTAACTGATAAGACAGGAAGCAAAACTGAACATTTTACACACGAGGCAGGAGACTCTCAAAGTAAAACAGGAAGTAAGATAACCACGGAGACAAACACTAAGACATACAGGCTTGACAATGGGACCGGGGAGACAAAGAAACGAAACAGACAGAACACTCAGGTAAACTAGGAATAAAGAACAACAACAGATGAGTTAGGCTCAATCACAAACTCATGACCTAGAAAATAACATTCGGGAAGCAGACATTATCTCTTCCTTACAAAACATACTAGTCCAGACAAAAAACTCAAAACCACCTAGGTCACCTAGGGACCATGACAACTATGCCTTCGAATGATAATGACTTAGAAGCATGTATAATGTGTTTTCTCACGAGATGCAGCTCTGTTACACAGAAAGACAACTTGCTTAAATGATGGAGTAACTTTGTCAGTTTATACATTTCACAGAACAGCATAAAAAGTTTTAAATCAAAAATGTGGATTTTGATACCAGTGTCTGGTAACTGGAATATATATATATCTTGAATTTGTAACAAATGAGAACATTTAAAAAATAAATAAAAAATTTAGCCATTATATTTTTGATTTGGATAGACCTCTGTGTCAGTAGACTTGCATGTGCTAGTAAGAGAAGCTTCCCCTGTCCGATATGGCAGGAGCTGCATCCTAGCAGTTCTGTATCTATGTGTAGCAAAACATGATTTTATTCATGCACAATGCATTTTAAAGATTTCTGTCACAAGTGCCTAAAACACTTTGAATCGTACAGTGACTCTGATAGGACAATATCACTGCAATTTAAGAAATCTCTAGCAAATAGAAAAGTGTTGCCACTGACAACAAAGCATCACACAGATGCCCTTCTTCTTCCATTCCTCCTGACCTGTTTCCTTATGTCACTCTTAATATCCTGCATTTCTTCATTTTCCTTCAGCTTCTCTTCCCTTTTTTGTCCTCTGCACAACCCCTCCTCTCCCTTCTTAGGGGCTTAGATTGGTAATCTCAGATTATTTCCCACCAGATGATTAATCTATCATTACATAATCACAGCTTGTCCTTTGCTGGACCATAATGTCAAATGTACATAAACAACCATGGAGCTATTGTAGCATTCTGGCACTCTCTTATTATAACTTCCACATCTTCTCTTTATTTCCAGTATTTTTTGTAAATATGCTTTTTTTTTTTTTAAAGCTTCACAAGGAAGTGTTGTAATTAACCCTAATGACAAGATATTGACACTATTTTAAGAGTACATGTACTGTTCAGTATTATTTTTGGTAATTGTTTCTTATAACCTTTGAAAGAAATAAACTGCACACAGTAAACTTCACAGCAAGCACTTTTGTGAGTTGCTGGGCAAAAGACATCCCGACAATTAACAATTATCCCGACAATTATCTTTAAATGAATGTATTTTAAGCTTGTGTTCCTTCTTCCTGATGTTGCTATCACTTGGTATAGTGACATCTGTCACTGCATCCTTTTTCTGCTTACTATCGACCATTATTATGTCCGGTTGGTTAGCCATCACCAGCTTAAATGAGTAAAATAGGCATGTTGTATAAAGCCCTTTCAGTGCTCAAGTAGAGTAGAAAGGTGCTACGTAAGAACCAATCCATTTATTTATATATATATATATATATATTTGTGTAAATAATCTACTTAGGTTTAAGTTAAATGGACTTAATTCAACTTTAGCCTATCCTTTTTTAATAATATTTCTTTATATTAAATAACTCAGAAATGTCTCTATGAATGACATATTAAAAAACTTGTGCATTTACATTGTATTTTAAAAATATTACAACAGTATTATTACAATAGTAATAATTTACAATAGTATGTCAGTGTAGGTTCTCAGTCATCCAGGTTCATGGTAATCAGGAGCTTGGAAAGAAAAGTGACTGGGTTTCTTTAAGTTTCTTGGGGTGTGGGTCATTATCAGCAGAGGTTTCGGATGAAACCATTGTGGGACCTTGCCTCACCCTATCATGTGAGCTATTGAGATCAAATGACCCAAGATGCGAGTGGGCATTAAGGCGTTTGGGAAGGGATCTCAAAACTGGATTGTAGGTGGCAGACAGTTGGTGTCGTAAACCACCCCTCTGTTTAAGGATGGTTGTTCACAATGAACATGATGACCTCTTTCAAACCATCTGTCTTCTATGTCCAAAATGTGAACACTGGCATCCTCGAAAGAGTGACCTTTGTCCTTTAGGTGCAAATGTGTTATTATTCTGAGCCTTGTCCTGTCGAGGTGGCTCTGTTGTGCCATGCGTTTATGAAGTGGCTGTTTGGTTTCTCCAGTGTTAGAGGTCTGAGCACTCCTTGCTGTGCTGCACAGCATATACTATATTGTTTAGTTTGTGTTTGGGAGTTTGTCCTTGGGATGAACCAGTTTTTGTCTGGGTGGGTTTGAAGTGCACCGGGATGTCGTGCTTGAAGAAGATTCTCCTGAGTTTCTCTGATATGTTGTTATGTTTGTCATTCTGTTTCTTCCTAGTTGGTGTCTGACCTTCTTTACTGTGCATCTGTGCTGATTTGAAAGCTGAAACTGAAAGCCCAGTTGGGATAACCACACGTTTTAAGAGCTTTCTTTATGTGTGTTCTTTTTTTCTTACCCTTCTGGCTTAGAGGCAACGTTTTCTGCCTAGTGTTGCAGGATCCTGGTTACTCCAAGCTTTTGTTCCAGAGGGTGGTAGGAGTCAAAGAGTAGGCATATGGGTTTCCGGCAAACTTCAATGTTGAGGTTGAGGCTCAGTCTGGAGACCAGTGGCAGAGATGAAGCAGTTCTGGGGACTGACTAGAAGGCTATGCTCCGGTAGCGTGGCTGGAAGCCAACATCAGCAGAGGTGACCCTCAACAGGCTGGTGACAAAGGAAATGGAGACCTTCAGGTGGTTTAGCAAGGGACTGCTAATAAAAGAGAGAGCCTTTCAGGAGGCCTTGGAACTTTAAATGAAAAGGCAGATTAGGAGAAAGCAGAGTTCCTTTTATGAACCTTAAAGTAACCTTGAGTTGATCTCAAAGCTTTGGTTATCTGTATTTTAGAGGTGGGGGTTCAACATTGTGAACAGTTCTAAAAATTAAGTTCTCAAAGGCTAAAATATAAAATTTACTAAGGACGTTACAATAATGAAAAGGCCTTGGTTTCCTAAAAACTTGATTATAAAGGTACTTAATTTGTTTTAGTGTTGTAGCCCTCTCTTGGGACTAGAAGGATATGCTGTAGTTAATGTGAGAAAATATAATAGCATTCAAGAGCACTCTCAATGCTTCTCTCATAAGTACATTACAAATTTGCTGAAAGATAACTATGTTGTGTTTAACAAAGTTCACCCTTTTTTTTTTTTTTTTTTTTTTTTGTTAAAAAAATGTT
>VVHJ01013950.1:2968-12968 GCA_015107715.1 Tylochromis polylepis | reverse complement strand
ATCAATCAAAGAATGGCACCATGCAGTAAAAAAGACAGAAAGGATAAAGCTGTTAACCACTAATGTGGCATTAGAAAATGTGTGTTTTGTGATGTAGTTGTGGTGAGAGTTATTTCATTATAAAGATTAATACCAGTTCGTGTTTTCCTGCCCAAATAAACAAGCTGAGGTCAAAACTACTCCGTGTTTTAAATAAGTATTTTTAATACAGCCTCTGTCACTGCTCTGCATGAAAAATCCAAGGCTTATTGTCCTGTACTTTAACCTCCTTGGAAACATTTTCAGTAATGAAAAAAGGGACAAAAAGATTTTCTATTACACAGTGTGTGCTCCACTTGCACAGTTGCTCTTTAGAAAGGAAGCTGGGTTTGGGAACTTTCCAAGAGGTTATAATGAAGCAAACATTCAATTTCAGCGGACACCGTGAGAGAGTGTAAAAGTGCTGGGAGATATTATTTGGCACATTTCTGGGAAGTTGACCTCAAGAGCTGCCAATTATAGCAAAGCATGGTTTCAAAGCGGTGCATTGGAGGAACTCCTATAGTTCTAGCTCTATAAATATACAATTTTAAACTCCACAACACACATCCATGAGCATGCGCTTACACCAAGACACCCTCAAAACAAACACATAGCCACATCTGCAGCCTTCTTCCAGTGTTGTCCTCAAAAGTAATCTCATTACAGTGCTCGCTTTTTTGTTAGATTCAATAATATAATTACTAATAATGATATTATTATTATTATTATTATGATCAATTTGACTTTTTCTGGAGGCTGTATTTATAGGAACGCCAGCTTTTTCAGGGGAATACTGGAAATCATTCAAGGAGGATCTATTTTTTTTTCTCTCCAATGCAGACAGATATCAAGGATGTGTGACAGCTTTGAGAATTGATATAAATCTTTCATTGACACCATCAACGTCATCCCCCATGTCCCTCCAAAATATAGGAATTAAGTGGAATTAAATATCCATGTCAGGTAACCTCCTGTCAGAATTTGACAGGAACATCACAGTTATATAAATAATATATGCCCATATAAATCATATAAATTTTACAGTTCAAATTATGTATTAGTACTACGGTAAGCATTTATTATGTATCATATAAGCTGATTTTGTGTGTCCTTTACATGTTTCCTGACCACACTCATTCAGATCTCTGTTGGTTGATGCAGAAGGAAGCTAAGACATAGAAATAGTCTGCTTTTAGGTCAACCCCTCAGAGAAGCAGAGGTGTGTGTTTGTGTACGTGTGTGTGTGCACGTGTGAGTGGGTGTTTGTCTGGGTGTGTGTGTTTGTCTGTATGTGTTTGATATTACAGAGCAGAGTAGTAAAGGTATGGCAGCCGCCTGAAGAAAAATTTGAGCTGCCTGCATCTTAAGAGAAGCTTTCATCCTCCTACCTGCCCACTAAAGAGGGGAGACTTAGTCTCTCGCTTTCTCTTACACATGTGCGCGTACACACACACACGCACATAAACACACACAGATAAAGTAGCAATCAAGAGAAATTTTACCATGAGCTTGCTCCTTGGTCTAGATTGATTTTTCTAGTCACAACGTCAACCTCCAGCTTCTGTCTTATCTCTCCCGAGGATTGCAGGAGAGGCACGAGTGGCAGAATTTAAAAGAAGCAAGCTATGTCTTACTCAGGCCTTTGAGTGACTTTTTAGTAGCCAAATGCAAACTCAACAACACAGAGAGAATGAGGGAGGCTAACGGGATTGCTCCTTCAGGTTGACAACATGTCCGGCTAAGATCAGACATCCTGGTGATGAGGTCAGGCTGTGGGTGCACACAAAATTCTGTTTGCTTGCTTGTATTTGTTCATTTACTGATGGGTAATTTCAAAGCATTACATCTTATATAGCATTCAGTTTTTAGTTATACCTTCAAAACCATTCCTCTGGACAAAATAGACATCAGCGATACAGTCTGGCACTTTGACAAGTCAGCAAAGCAACAGCCTGACGAGAGTGTATTGGTTGAACAAATAAACAATCCTCAAAATGTTTCCAGCACCTTGTTGAATCTATGCCAAGAAGACTTAAGGCAGTTCTGAAGGCAAAAGGGGGTCCAACCTGATAATAGCACCTAATACCTCATTCCGTGTACCTAATAAAGTGGCAGGTGAGTGTAATCCTGTAATCTGTATCCTGCTGATACCTTTATGTGTTGATGAGCAAATTATCTGTTACTTTAAACACTTTACACATTTTTATGTGAACAAATCAGGGTTTTTGTTGAACAGAAGAATTCCAGGGAAATCTTCTTGAGGTCATACCTTCTGGGACACTTGCATTATGCAATGAAATCATAAACTGCCAGCTTGTTCTTGGACAATGTATGCTTTTTAAGATTCTTCACAAGAATCTAGGTTTGTTGAAATTACTTTATAAATATTTTTTTAGGTGTTTTAGCCATAAATCATCCCCTCAAAGCAGTTTGCGCATAGCAAGTTAGTAAGCAAGTAAGTAAGCGTAATGTCTTTTTACTGATGTGTAGTATTGTTTCACACGGGTCTTGGGAAGATTAACGCGTTCTGATGTAGAATATTAATTCAACCCCTCCCAAATTAAGTTTAAAAAGACATCTGAAATTAAACACTAAGCCAATAGACCAGTTTTGTCTCATTAGCCTACTCTTGCATACATTATTGCTAACATACACATGCTAGGACCTAATAAATAGAGCAGCTAACATTCGCAGTAACCTTTCCAGACAACTCACCTCATTAACATGTGCCCAGACTGTTAAAACTTAACAGAATGCACCAGCATATGATAACACAGCAGTTACTGCCTGCTTAACTAAGATTAGTCAATAAACCAGTGGACCTTAAATATACGGGCGCTGTCACTAACACAGATTTGTAATATCCCCCAAGACTGGATATTAGAAAGAATGCAGGCTTCAGACCCAAAAGCTACCTCCATCATTTAAATACAGTCTAAATTTGCTAGCGTCATTTTGTAAACACCTTTGCTGTTCCTGCTGCCATGACAGTCTGACAGTTGAACACTTATTAAACACAATGCACGTAGAATGCATGCTATCCATGCAAAAAGAAGGCTGCAGTGGAGCGACTGTGCTTGGATGCTACGGTGCTACACAAATCTATACCCGCTCCCAGGGTATGCTTGATCGTCTAAATAAAATTAAAAGAATTTTACAATGTTTTAAAATAAAATTTTCATTCAAATTAGTCATACAATCACATTTTTATGGCCTGACTCCCTTAAGACAAAGGACACAGGCTATATATACACAATGGGCAAGATAGTACAAAACTGTAAAATGCACTGCTGCCACAACCTGACTGCCTGTGGAAAGAAACCATTACTGATTTGAAGCACTGGCAACATTTTATTTTTAGTGTGAATGAGTACAGGGCATGGGCTGGATGGGCTGGTGGTGATGTTTGGGTCTTTGTTGGCGGTGTTTGGTCTAATCATTACGAAGTTAGACCAAACCATTCTTGATAGTGCCTTTGCGGTTCTTTGAGGCAGCCATCCTGAGCTGTCAGTTTGCCAAACCACACTACGAATAAGCCTGTCAAGACCACTCCCGATGGCACTCCGTTAAAAGTACACAAGACTTTGGTTCTCATGCCAAAATTTTTGAAACCCTCAGAATACAATCTCTGTTGTGCCTTATTGAATGCAGTTAATGTTGAGCAACAATGTGAGGGTGTCTGTGATGTGTAAACCTAGAAATCTAAAACTGTCCACAAGAGATGACCAACAGATGGAAATAAGAATATGATTTTCTTTGATCTTTCTAAATGATTTCTTTTGTTTTATTGATATTTGGGGAGAGGTTTTTCTCTTTGCGCCATGTGGTTAGGTCTTCCACTTGCTTCCTATAGTCCCCTCACCACTGTTGCTCATTAGTCTCATCTCTGTGGTGTCATCTGCAAATTTTATGATTCTGTTGTTGTCATATTTGGCAACACAGTTCTGTGTAAACAGACTGTACTCTAGGGGACTGAGAGAGCAGCCCTAAGGCATGCATTGTAGATGAGTATGCTTTACCTATTCTCACAGTCTAGGAACTGCTTCCCAGAAAATTGCATTGAAAGCAAATCTGTAATCAATAAACAAAAATGTAATATATGTATTTTTCATTTCATGGTGTACTAAAGCAGCATGCAAACCAAATGAGATAGCATCACCTGGAACAGTAGGTAATGTAATAGATAATATGTGGAGGATAGCAGGAATGTTACTTTGCTATATAATTTAACCAATATATCAATTTGCATCTTAATAATAGAGGTCAAATAAACCAGTCAATAATTAGTTCAGCAGGAGATGGTGGTTTCTTATGGGCAGGCATCATTACATGGACAGTTAAAATGTCAGTAAAAACTTGAGATATAGCTGACTGTAACATGTTATGAGGGACACTGTCTGGGCGAGCAAATCTATGAGTCCTAATCCTTTGAAGAGTTTTAAGACCTGTCTCTGTCACCTGTAGACCAGCATCATTGGGTGGGCTCTGTGGTGCTGTCACTGGCTAGAGAGGAAGAACAAGTAGCACTGGAACATGGTTATTCACAAAGAATTTAAGATAGTTACTGACCATTCCACTAACGTTGAAAAAAATTGTAGCCTTGGGGCCCATGCTGCTTTAATGTGGCCTTGGCTGTATTGTCCTCACAGTCGGCTGCAAGCATTTCACTTTCTGCTTGTAGGCATGAAGCAAGAGCACTGACAGGTAGTTGGATTTCTCAAAGTAAGGTGAGGTTTTTGCCTCTGGTTATGCAGGTGAAATGCAGAAAAAGTTTTGGTAGCACAGATTTTAAGTTACCGAAGTCAGAATATCTCCTGTGTCCTAATGGCTCCATACAGATCATTCAGAGCCTCTGCAGCAACATCTCACACAGAGGATTATGTTAGAGGTAGAATAACCTGCTCATTTTTCTTTAGCTGTTTCAGAAGTGGGAGGCCATAGTACAAGACTATTTAATATAAGCAGACAGTAACCTGTCAGTAAAGAACCCAGAACAGAACAGAACATACAATGGCCCTTAGTATCCTTTGAGAGCTGGTTCAGACGTGAGGTTCAGTCCCCTTTTTCCTTGAGCACTGATGTTGGCATGAAATCAGCCATTTGTTTTGTGCAATAGCAGAGACATATGAAATGAAAACAAGTTAGTGAGAGCATCCTACAACCTCCTCCCCCCTTGTTGGATTCCTCCAGCAGCATGGCTGTGTACTGTTATTATAAAACCAGCATGCTGATGTTTAGGAGTTATATACCATACTAAACAAGTTACTTTTGAGTGTTTGCCATACGAACATTTGTTAAGTAGATTAAATACTAATCAAAGGTATTATAGTGCTTCCTCTGGAAAAAATAAAAAAGAACATTCAATTATGAAATCAATTAATCCATTAGTTCAGACTATTCCTTTTCCAAAAATGTCAACCTCAAAGGTAGCACCACTAGTTAATTTTAAGGGAAATCCATCCAATAACTGTAAAGGCCTTTCAGTGTTGATAGTATTCAGTGTTTTCTATACTTCTGATATGATACATTATTTTGTACTGGTGACATGAGACAGCGTCTGCCATAAAGATTTAGAAACAAAAGCAACTTATCAGAAACTTAAAATGATTGGTTGTGGTTAAAAGAAACAACACTGACTATTAACTAACTGCAAACTGTGGTAAATGTTTTGCTGACTCTTCAAGTCAGTACCACCTGCCCTTTTCCCATCACTATGGCTACAGTATGAGTTTTTTCACTTGATCTAGAAACATAAAATATGTTGTTTTGGACATTTGCTGGGGGAAAAAATTGCTTTCCCACACACCCAAGGGAGGTTGGTTAACAAAAGTTGATGATGAATTATAAACTGCTTTCACAAATACAGTGTTTGTTTTTTTTATTATTGTGGAACGAGCAGTCCCTTAATTGTCAGCTCTCTAACTCCAAATATTCTGACTATCCCTAAAAAAAAACTAAAGACATTGCCTAGCTGTAGGGAAGTTGATTTGCTCTATCTACAACACACTTGGCATATATTATTTTATACTAAGATTGAAGATACCTTATTAATACCTGATCTAAATGCAAAGGCCATAGTGATGCATTGTAATAGTACACATAATGTATCAAGATGCCTTGTTTTAATACATTAAAATACTGATCTCAGTACACTTACCCTAATGACCCTCAACAGAATATTTTCCCTTGCAAATGCCCACAGGTACACTTCAGCTTGCAATGCATGGATGCTGCTAAAGCTCTGCATTTTTACAGGACAAAACCCCCTCCAGAGCTAATGAAGGTCTTGTATAAATCTTACCTTTATACTCCAAGTTGTACTGTCCAACAAGTAAACTGCAAAATCTGTAGAGTACATCTTTAACATTTAGCTCATATATTTTATATATTTTAGGCTGACTTTGACAAAAATGGAGGTGGAGCATGTTAGTGAAGAAAAAAGTCAAAACACAGTTTTAATTGAGTCGTAAGATGAGTAAGTAGCATCAGCTGTTGTTGGCCTCATTGTTGTCAGACAGCCTTTTTCATGGAAAATGCATTCAGCCCTCATGCTGTAATTATGCAAGGGAGAGGGGGAGCAATAAATCTGATAACACACACGCGCACACACATGCACACATATACTTAGGGGTATAAACTCATGGACAAGCGGAGAATTGTTGGAACAGAGATGAGATTAGAGAAGCTTTTCTGATCTGTGGCATGAGAAGACTTGGCTCATGTATCAACCAGCTATCTAAGCTGGCTTATCCTGATACAACCAGGGGCAGACCCCACACACACACACACACTCACACACACATGTGCACACTTACAATAAGAAAGTTTACCGGGTGATGTAAGGGAGGAGGAGGTTGGAGAAGAGTGGGGTAAAATCTCCAAACAATTCCATATCCCTGTTAGTCATGGCCTTGCTTTGCCTATAAAGCAGAAATGACTGAGCCCTTGTTAGCAGTGTCCCCAAACGCCACTAAAATGTCTACTTTGCTGTCTTTCTACTTCATTGTACCACAAAAAGTATTTCAGCTTTTAGATTTGCCTTATGGCATGTGGACTGACAAACTTATATCCCTCTCTTCTCCCCTCCTCTCTTCTCCCTTCTTCTGCAAGCAGAACTGATGCCCAGATGGTGTGCCCCTCCATGTGTGGTCCAGTTCAGTTCTCCCTGACCATTTCATGGGCCACAAAACAACCCAAGCATCCACGGCCGTTGCCTGACTCAACCCCGCTGAGCACTGTCCACTTCACTTGTAACCCCTCACCCCTAACCTTAACCCCTAGCCCTTCACTTCCCTCCGTCTCGCTCTCTGTCACGCCTGTTCTTGCATTCTGACAATCCTCCCTGAGCACAACATGGTGGCCCGCATTCCCTTTCTTGTTTTGGTCATGATGTGTCAAGGCGTTTTGCTCTCAGACCCACCTCAGTCACGTCGGGAGATCCGCATCGAGGGTGACCTGGTGCTCGGCGGCCTATTCCCAGTGCATGAAAAAGGAGCTGGCATGGAGGAATGTGGCCGTGTGAATGAGGACAGAGGGATCCAGAGGCTAGAGGCCATGTTGTTTGCCATAGACAGAATCAACGCAGACAGAGCTTTGCTACCAGGGGTCTCCCTTGGGGTCCACATTCTTGATACCTGCTCCAGAGATACCTATGCACTTGAACAGGTGGGTAAAGATTATCATTGTACATCAACTCATCTTTCAACAGGAGATGAATCTAGACCAGGGGTCTCAAACTCGCAGCCCGGGGGCCACTTGCAGCCCATGTCACCCTTATTTGCAGCCCGTATGTTGATGTGAAGAAATATAATGCGATTTGGCCCTTGAAGTTACTTTATTTGTTAGGGAGGATTTGTTTGTTGTTGAGTGCAATGTTAAAATAAGTTCTTTAAAAAGCAAAACATTATTTAACATGAAGGAAATATGAGCAGGAAGCACAAACATGTTGAGGGACTGGCTGTGTTAGTTCAGTGAGTTTTTTTGTACTACTTGAACACTAAAGTGGCCCTCCAATGAGATGACAGTGCCAGCAGTGGCCACAGCTCATTTAAGTTTGAGACCCCTGATCTAGACAGTGTACAAATGCAATTTTCTGTCATATGGTAGTTTTCCTGCACACCTAAAATTTAGTCTCCCAACCATAAAATTAGATCACATCATAATCATATCTTACAAATGTAAATCAAAGTCAGTTAAAAGGACATTTAAAACAAACACATGACAGCACTGAAAATCAAATCCCCACAAAGGTACACTGGTGAAATATCTGGATAATCCGTGTGAATGCTGATGTAACTTTTTAGGTACAGCACAGTTAAAATCTAATTAGTTGTTTTGTGCTCCTGGGCGACTTGAACTTTTGCTGTATTTTGTATTTAAAAAGTTGCTCAGCTAAGTAATTTGTGGTCTCAGAAGTTAAATGTGCAACGTTTCCATTTTAAATTGAGTAAAACTATAGGCTCTCATTAAAAGGTAATATTCAGGTGAAGTGAATGTACCTCAAAATTCTATTTTATTCACAAAGGAAAAAGGATATTGCCTCGAATGATAACAGCAAATCTGTGATGAGAAAGATAGATTGAAGCTATTTTCGATGGGGGAAATGAGCCAGATAAAAAGAAGGATGGCACTTTCCCCTCAAGGATTGTTATCTTCAAAAAATCTTCTTATTGCTGAGCTATTTAGGTATGATGCATCTAGTGATCTTACGCAATGAGCTCTGTGACTGATTGCATGAACCTTGAAATGTTGACATCTGGTTTCTCTAAACAGGTTGTAGATTTATAACTTGTTTTCCACAGCAACTTAACTACAGTATAATCTCCCTTGGTCTCGTATGAGTTAATTTACAATTCTGACCCTGTACTGAAATGAATCAAGAACCTCATGTGTAAAGCAATAGATTTTTATTGTCCTTTCAAAAAGATAGAAACTTTGCATTTAAAAAATAACCTCAAAGTATTCAACTTTTATTTATGTAGCACATTTATTACAGCAAAAATACTTCAAAGGCTGATTAAGAATTAATAAATGATATAGACCATATTGTACCCTACATGATCCATTACACTTGTTCTAAAATATCTCTGTGCCTGTGTTGCCCAGGCTCTGGAGTTCGTAAGAGCCTCACTCACCAAGGTGGACGACACAGAGTTCATCTGTCCAGATGGATCATATGCTTTGCAGGACGACAGCCCGCTTGCAATCGCAGGAGTCATAGGAGGATCCTTTAGCAGTGTCTCTATACAGGTAACAAAAGTACAGAAGTAGTTATACAAACAACAATCACTGTGATCATCTACATTTAACTTTCTCATTAACTTTTTGCTTATTCTCCCATGACCAAGGGTTAAAGTGACATGTTCCATTTCTGCTGTTTTCATATTTATGTGACTGTGTATGTATGTGTATTTCTTAGAATCAAGCTCCGTCGGTGAGCTCTTGTGTGTTTCCCCAGTCCTTGTAGTTCTTGTCATAGAACTATGTAATTTGCATAGTTTAGCATAAAACCTCCTTCTCCCTTACTCCTCTGTGACTGCACAAAAGCCTCCTCCTATCAGTCCTTAAATCCCTAATCTCTGAAACTGTCTCTCTGTCTTCTCTTTCTCACCCTGCCCAGTCTTTTTCTCTCTCGTCCATTTTATATATTGCTTTTTTTTTCTCTCCTCTAAATCTTTGCTCTCTCACTTCTTATAATGTCCTGCTTCTCTTTTTTTCCCCTCCATATTTATATGCATTCTGAGGCATCCCTCCCGGCTATTTGGGGAGATCTCAGTGTATGCTGACCTCAGCCCCCTTCTTTTCCTCCTCCTCCTTCCTGGGGCAGCCATTGTTAACACATCTGCACTGCCTCTTGTCCTTCATCAGACATAATTATCCTTTGTTTTCTTGCGGCTCGTTTTTTTTGGCCTTTGTTGCTGGGGTTTTTTTATCGTTTTGTTTTGGATTTTTTTTTTTTTTTTTATCTAAACAGCAGCCG
>VVHJ01013943.1:17464-35347 GCA_015107715.1 Tylochromis polylepis | reverse complement strand
TGCACAGGGAATTAATTTTAAAAAAAAAAAAAAAAAATTAAACAAAAGTCTACTCAACATCACAGACGTACCTAACAGCTTTGGATCTCAAATTAAAGTCTTAACACATCCATCTGAAAATAAATTACCCTATCAGATACTGTACCAGCAAATTAGAATTTCAATTAGTTTAGATTAGATTAGGGCATATTGTCTCCAGTGGGAGAAATTTATCTTGGACAACCAAGGGGAATATGTCACACAAAAATGAACATCACAACATGTTTGGTATCCTGTACCTTTTTCCAGAGGACATCAACTCATATTCTTTATAAAAGATGTGATTTATATCTGTAGTGATTTCCCAGCCCTTCTTTATCACCGACTCTTTAAATATCTCATGGAGGAAAAATGTAGACAGGATGACAATCATCTTTCCAGCTATTTTGATCAAATTTTGGATTTGTGATTTGAGCTTGACTTAAAATGCTCAGATCAAACATCTGTTACTATGGCAGTAATGCATGGTTTGGTAACCATGTAGCAGACAGTAATGTCACAGCAAAAATAATAGCATAATGCTTTTATCCACCCATTGGAGACTTCATAAAAACTACAAGTGACTGATTTGTGAATGTTTAGACTCTAAAAGCTCTGCACAGCCAAGCAGAAGTTATGAATTATCTGTTAGATATGAAGCAGCTGGGTTGTGAGGCAAAGTGTAAATGATTCTACCATGGCATGACCACTTTCTCTTCTATGGGTTGGGAGAATTGCGACAATACTCCTGAAAATTCAACATACAAAAGTGGTGGCAAAGTCCAGTTACACCCTCATGATTGGCATTTGTCCAAATAATCACTTGTGACTTACATGAAAAAGCAAAACCAAAAAGCAAAACAAAAACAAGTTATCTAAGAAGTAAAATTCAGTAGGATTCATAAGACAGTATTTCTCTCCAAGTGGCTAAATTGCTTAGGTGCTCAGATGTAATTTTCAAGACTAAGCAGTGTAGAAGAGGAGTTCACTGTCGTTAAATATGCTTGCTTAATCACAACACAAACTGGCACAGTCCTGCTGCAAAAATCTGTTAAAATTCGCCCAAGTGAAGTATGCCATTAACAGGGGCGAATTTATCAAGCCTGGTGTTGACATTCATTTGTTCAAAATCTAACTATTAGCACACAATGAGTGTAACAGCTCGGATGACGTCTCTCCGTCACGATGGAGCGTCTCACCATAAATCATTGCCAGCCCGGTTTCGTGCAGAAACCTGAACCGCCGATGTTTGAACAACCAGATGGTCAGGATGGTGAGGGTGAGGAGCAGGATGAAGATCAGCAGGTCAGCACTGTCTTGTCTGTGGCTCTCCTCAGCCTTTTTCTCTGTAACGATGTTCTCCATGGCACTGTCCTCCTGAGGTGATGATGCTCGGCAAACACTGATGCAAACAGGCAGGCTTACTAGCACGAGCAGCCACAGCGTCCTTGTTGCCCTCCGGGCACTGCTGACAGTTACTTTAAACACCATTTCGGCTTTCGGCGCCCAAATGCTGCAACGTCACCGAAGGTAAAAATAAACTTGCGCAAATATTATTCATAAACTGAGGGGAGCGGGCAACAGAAAGACGACAGCAAAAGAGACACCAATTCCGGCCCGGAAGGGAAAAGTAATTTTTCCAGAAAGCGTAATTTTATGTTTCAAAGTAAAAGCACACCACAGCACCGTGGATGGTTAAAATCAACGCCTGTGGAGAAATTTTATGCTGAAAAAAGAATAAACATTCTACATAAACAAAAAATGTCTATTTGATAGTTTTCTTGCCAGTTTACTTCTTATTAGAGTTGATAGTTTTCCCCGAAGTCTTTTATTATGAAATATTTGACGATAGCCGTGCTTAACAGGAAGTGAGTCCAACGGTCCTTTAAAAATAATAAACCAGATATATTAACGAGCTTAGCATTTATTTTAGATTACAGATTGATTATAGTTTAATTCTTAATAGAATAAGGTTAAATAAAAAATAGACGCATATTTCCTGTGGTATTTCCTCATTCCTACTTTCTTCCTCTTTTACTTTTTCTTCTTCTTTTACTGACAGTACATTTAGCGTAACTATACGTAACTATACAAAAAATAATAATTTTAAATATTTATAGGTGCATTTAACTATATTGCGTAAAGAATATTCGTTATTATTATTACTTTTTTTTAAATTTTAACAAGTCTCGTGATACAGATGGTTGTGTGTGATGTTCCAGTTTATCGGGAATTTTTTCTATCATGCACTGAAAAACAAACTAATTTTTCACTGTTAGTCCTTATTTAATAACATGGCAGTACATAAATATGCATATTTATTATAATTACTTAATTATTAACTAAAATATGTGTGTAGGTTGTAATTTAATGCTCAGACATACAACGAGTTGTAAAGCCAAGGCACAGAAAGTACAAATTTCCGAGGGAGTAATGAAAGTGGCCAAGGTCTATACGACACTCTTGTTTTCGCTCGTGATTATGCTATCACTGTATAGCTAAGAAGTCTCGTTTTTTCACTCAGAATCGTCATGTTTATGCATGTTTGACATTGAAAGATATCTATACATCTGCACCGGCTAAACTTGAAAAACGACGATGACATCTAAACTGAAAGGTATGTTAAAGTCTCCTGCTGTTATCCTCATGCTAACGATAACTAGCTGTTAGCCTCCACTTTTGCAAGGTAAGGAAACATTTTTCGTTGTTGGCTATTAAGATGAAGCTGATACAACTCAATGATAGTAACAATAATGGTGATGATGTAACAGAACATGTTGTCTGTGCAAAATTTTAACAACTGTGTTCGCAAATTAACGTTTGTAACCAGTTTATCGTCCCTGTCTTCTGAACATTGTGTATAATCTCCTGTAATGTTACTGGACCACAGTGTGGTAGACATCATTAATGTAAGATGCACATGTAACCTTAATTAGCTGTAATTATCTGTCTTTTACTTTTGATGTGAAGACATTCGTGATATAATTTAAAAAGAGACAAAAGGTACAGTTGGTATGGACTGTGGTTATTTATTCGTTCGTTTTTTTCATTCATACTATAACATAATAAACTAAATGTTATTTTGAACCAATAATAAAGTTTGTTGGTTTGCATATACGCACTGAGAGGGGGAAAAATGGTTTGGCTATTTAAATTTTTAGCTTATTAGATTGTACTTTCCTTTTTTGTCAGCACTGAAATAAACTTTACTGTTGTAGGCACTTAAGTAGTAGTTAGTGTTTATATATTTCTAGTGTTGTTGCCCAGTGAAAACCTCACATCTTTAAAGACAATTTCCCACAAGCTAAAAAAAAAGCAAAACAAAGAACACTCAAAGTAAAATAATGCATATAAAATCAGCACACTTTCTTTGAACAGGAAGAACATGGAAAAACTATAAAGTGATCAGTAATTAAAGCTGTCAAAAAATGTGGTGGAGTATAGTGTTTACCCCTGAGATATAATGTAGTAGAATTTAAAAGGTGCACGAAGAGAATATGCCCAGCTAAGGTACAAGTACTGTGAATTTCTACTAGATAAAATGTATTTAACCAAAAATGCTTTAACTGGTCCACAGCCCAGTCTGTCCAGCCAATAATTCAGTTGAATTGAATTTCATTTATATACCGCCAAATCACAACAACAGTTGCCTCAAGTTTTATATTGTAAGGTAAAGACCCTACAATAATACAGAGAAAGCCACAGCAATCAAACGAACTGCTATGAGTAAGCATTCAGTGAGAAAGACAAAGGGAAAAACTCCTTTTTTAACAGGAAGAAACCTCCAGCAGAACCAGGCTCCAGGAGTGGCGTCCATCTGACACACTGAAAAAAAGACACTGTAGAAGAGAGCCGGAGATTAATATACTAGATACTATATTACTTCTTACTTCAAAATAGGAAAAAAAAGACTACCCTAATGTACTGTATATTTTAATGTTTGAGTAGAATGACAAACTTTGTAGTTTGTCAGCATATAGCAAGCAAGACACGTTTTAACACTTTCATTATGGTGATGTGTTTCGATTTTAGTTGGGAAGGTCAGTTCCAAGAGTAAGGAGGATGCCCCTTATGAGTTGGAGAGCCAGTTTGTCCTTAGGCTTCCTTCGGTGAGACGTTTGCACTTGCATAAATTTATTGTTTGATGGAAATTCAGTTTAATCACCATTTGAATATGATCTGGCTTCATTTTTCTTTCTTTTGCAGGAGTATGCCTCAACAGTAAGAAGGATTGCACAGTCTAGCAGTATGAATATGAAGGACAGACTCACCATTGAGTTGCACCGTAAGCTGCTCACAGTCTCGGCACTGGTTTAATTTGTCTCACGCTCTCTCCCTGTCTTGTTATTTATTTACAGTTGGGTCCAGAATTTTGAACATTGTACATATTTCTGTAGCAGCTGCGTTCTTTTTGTTATTTAAATGTAACAATGACTGTAGCATACTAATGGAAGCAGTTAAAGAAATCTCACCCACATGTCCCCTTAACAGCCACTTGTCCCTCTTATTTGTAGCTGATGGTCGTCATGGAATAGTTAGAGTAGACCGTGTTCCTTTGGCCTGCAAACTGGTTGATCTGCCCTGTATGATTGAGTCACTCAAAACGGTGGACAAGAAGACGTTTTACAAGACTGCAGATGTCTGCCAGGTGAGCAAGAGACTGGAAATACATTTTTCCAGTTTTCCATTATTTTATTGGTTTAAAATAAAATACATGTTATGTAAAGATATTTTCCCCAGGTATAGTGCAGTGCAGTACTGATTAATCAGCATGATATTTTGCATTCATTTTTCCCATCCATGGGTTAGATGCTCGTGTGTACACTAGATGGAGACCTTTACCCCCCTTTGGAAGAGCCAACTGGCACTGACCCTAAGACTAAAAAGAAGGATAAAGACAAGGACAAGAAATTCATTTGGAATCACGGCAGTAAGTGGATAATTATATACACACACAGCAGCTTTTTGACTTGTTTATGTTGAAAACTTGGCATATCAGCAGTTCAGGAAACATAATGTGTCCTCCACGGGTAATGGACTGATTTTTGGTTTCGCTAATCCCATTGTTTTGCTCTTTAGTCACCTGCCCTCTGAAGAACACCCGCAAGAGGAGATTTCGGAAGACTGCGAAAAAAAAGGTTCTGACATTTTTCATTTTCCTTACAGCTGTCCCCTCCCATGTCCCATCCATCTCCTTAGCATCTCGTTTGATGAGCCATCTTTTTCCTAGGCTCTCTTCCAACAAGACATTTACATTTCATAAAACAGGAACTGTGGTAAAAGTGAAATCTAAGATTTACATATAAATAAAGCCTTTCCATCTTAGTTTTCCCCAAAGGCATGCAAAAAAGCTATTTCACTATTGCTTTGATCAAAGTGAAAGCGAGTGGAGCTGGAGCACTACACTTCTACTTTGTCTTCTAAATAAATCTTCCTGAAGGTGCAGAGCTGAGCCATATTGATTTGGCCCCTTCTGTTTTTAATCGCTAATGTACTTCCTGGCATGTGGCCAGCTGCTACCTTGGTGTGTGTGTGGGTGGGTGGGTGGGTAAGATAGAGACTGAGGAGGAGGGCAAGAGAGATGCTGCTAATACTACAAGTAACTCGATCTCTCTGTCTCTTGCAGTACATTGAATCTCCTGATGTGGAAAAGGAAGTGAAGAGATTGCTGAGCACTGACGCCGAGGCTGTCAGCGTCCGTATCCTTTTTGACACCTACAAACATTCTGCACGTCCATCTTAGGACACTAGTAACAGTGTATATAAACACGCAAAACAGCAGTGTGCATTACATCTTTAAAAGTACTTCCGTGTAAGGCAGAATCAGCTGGCCATTACTTGTAACATGAAATCTAGTCAGTAGTTTTTCAAAAGCATCACATAATTAGCACTCTTTGTCTTTTAGGTCAAACATAATCTGTCTAATTTACCATCTAAAATATGCTGAAGTTAGGCCCAACTGGCTTTCCTGACTCCTGCATGGTTGCATGGCTCACCTGATTTGACTCTTTCTGATGCCTTTGTGAGAGAGATGCACTGTGCAAGGAAGCTGTTAGTGCATTAATGAAACCCTAAACTTGCCTGACAGAATAAGAGCATAGCGAGGCTGCCTTGAGTGGCTGCTTGCTGTGTGTTAATTGAGATGGACTGATCATTATCATTGCTTAGTTGGTCACAGTGAAGCGAAGATTCTTATTATAATTTTAGTGCTTGCATACAGCTGCGGAGATGAACATGGCACTAATGAATGTTAAAACTGAGACAGTTTCTCTGCATCTAATTTTACCCTTCAGGTCTTTTTTGAAGTAGGATTATTCAAAAGACCACAAGTCTTTTACTTTAGTTTAGGCCCTCTGATGGTTAAAGGAATCTGCAGAAGGTGTGCCAACCCTTAACCTAGTTATCAGGATGGGAGGTTATTGCAGAGGATGAGTCCAAGGAAGCGGATCAACACAGCTCTCTAGCCAACCTGGATTCCTCACCTGGGACCTCAGGACATAAGATGGGTCATGGGTCCTCTGGTAAATAAAACTTAATTTTAAAAAGTCATGTGAAATAAGATGTGGTACACTCTGTTATAGTGCTCAGCCAGCTTCTCAATTCAACTAAAAAAAGAGAGAACATGTTCTGCTATCCAGGCCTTTTAGCTGACCTATATGGACACGTGCAATAAAGCTTGATTGATTTAGTATTTTTAATAATAGCATTGTAATTGAGATGATTAAAAATGGTCAATAAGCCTCAAAATACTGTATTAATCCCAGAGGAAATTATGTCATTGCTAGTTCACCATGCATTCTGTTTTTCATGTAATAATATAACATAGACATTTCTAAAAAACATACAAAAAAAGTGGTCTCGCAGGATATTTTACTATAGAACAATAAATATACCCTCTAGTGAACACATCATGTAATTCCTAAAATTTTCTTTACTCTGGATTAGACATGTGTAAACATGCATACTAAATGAGCTATCTATAAAACTCATCAGATTGTTCATAATTTTTTTATGAACAAATGATAGCTACTGTATCAAGCAATTATGAATAAAAACATTTCCCTAACCTTTTTACCTCATTTTATTTCCTCCTTTCATTCCTTCCCATACCTTGTGGTATGTGGCATCTAGTGGTTCATGCTTGAGTGACTTCTACTGTACTGCCAAGTGTTGGAGCAGAGTTATTTTTGCCATGTAAGAGAAGAGCAGGCTGGTTGTTTGGACTCCACATTAATTCCTTCCTGTCATATAAGCCCACAGTTTTAAAGCTTCAGTAGACTGTTGGCTCTGTGACCTAGATTAATCCCAGAGCAAGTGCTCTAAATTCTCGCTGTTTCCATCTTTGTGTTTGTGTTTCTAATGCTAATGTGCTTTCTCCATCACCAGTCCAGCATGATGAACTGAGGGAGATCTTCAATGACATCAGCAGCTCAAGTGAGGACGAGGAGGACGAAGGAGACCGGCATGAGGACGAGGACCTGAATATCATGGACACAGAGGATGATCTGGTCCAACAGCTCCAAGACAAACTTAATGAGTCTGATTCTGCACAAAATGAAAGTGATAGAAACAACCAGATAGGTGAGAAGATAGCGCTGGTACCATACAGAAGCAGAAAACTATATACTAGATGTTTGAAGTTTTACAGTTTTGCTGGTTCAAGCTTCACAAATGTGGGAATTGGTTGTTTTTAAAAAAAAAAAAAAGACTTGGGATGATGATCCTCTGTCAATGGCCTGTCTTTCCAGTTTTTTCACAAAAGCAATCCATGTCTGCCTGCTTGTCCTCTGACCCTTCCAACAAGTTTTATCAAATTTGGTCTTGTAGTTTATGCCAAATGGCAACCTCCAGGGCTGGAAAAAAAGGTCATTGCCAAATGGGGAAAAAAACCACACAAAAAAACGCGTTTCTTCAAATGACCAAGTCAACAAAGCTAATCTCCACATACTCCCAGGTTACAATGTTCATTTTTAAAGCAGAAATACAAAACGGGCGGTAGATATGTATATGCCTTTGATAAGTCGCCTGTTAAATTTCAGTAAGGCTTAAATTTATGTATTATTCGGACTCTTTGATTGACAGGTGAGCATTTTAATGTAATTAGCTGACATGTGATATGGCTTGCTGAGCATTTAGTTGAACAGCCTTTCCAAGAGATGTGTGCTCCATTTTTCACATGTGATTTTGGTTAACCAGCAGATATCTGTTTGTGCATGGCAACTGTATAGTTTATGGCTGTATAGTTTTTATTGTTAACTAATCTTGTGCTAGTGTTAGTAGAGCTTGGGACTCCACCCTCTAATCCAGTTGTGCTCTTTTCTGGCTACGAAATATGAAGATGGCTACAGGCAAAATGCTAATGATGAGCATTCAAATTGATACTTGTCATAGTGGCTAGGTCCACATTTTGCATACGAATCATTGCTACATTAACTCATAAATAAATTCATCACTAGCTGCAGTCCAGCTGATATAGATAAGTTTTGTTGTTAAAAAATCTCTCACCAGTATACCTAATCAGATTTTTATTTTTTTTTATTTTCTGAAAACAATTTATAAGAATATTGTAAACACAGAGACGACATAGATGTGATTATTATATGTGATACTGCATAATTTATGCAGTAAAGAGTGTGCGTGTGTGTACCCAAGTGGATGAAGTAAGTGCCACATTAGAATTATGCAATCTTTCATGCCGTGCTTGCAGTCTACACCACAGAGATAATTCTTTCTCTTAGCTGACTTGCTCTGTAATACCAACTGTTGTTCATTTTTTAGTTGCAGCAGTCACAGCCAAGAAAGTGGGCTTGGCTGCCCAGAGAGATTTGTCAAAGCAGAGGTCAACCTGAGCCAGGTGTCTGAACTTTTAATCAGAGTCGAATTTTCTAGCTCATCTCACACATTCAAATAAATAGCCTTACTTTTACTTAAATACACGTGCTGTGCCCTCACCCACAGAGATGCTCACTCTGACAGCTCTCAGCTCTCCTCTTCAACTAACCAGTCTGACAGGTGTTGTGGCTCAGCAGGAGGCTCATGGAGCTGTCCAGTTTGACAGCACAATACCTCCTTATCTAGATACATAGAGCTGTCAGTCAGGCAGCACTACTGGCCAGCTCAACTGTAGCATCTTGGCAGAGCCCTTCTCAATATGTTGGAGTCAGGCCATGCATGATAATGGCATCCATGCATAGCTGTAAAAGTTGAATGAATGGGTTCACATGGCCTTCTTATTGTTATAGTCCACATTACAACAGCTTTGTCAGAATTTGGAGCCAGGGGAAAACAGTGAATGGATACAATTAGTTAGAAAGATGGTTGATTGGTGGTGGAGCCACGGGTTTCTGTGAGACATGGGCACTCAGGGTGGATTTGATGAGAGCTCTGTGTGACGCACAGAGCGGACTGATTTAGTTGTCTTTTAGAACTGCATCCTGCTGACTCGTGTCCTTTTAAATCGACTGATTGTTCCCATTATGGATAATTTGTCAAATTGAAATGGAGGCATCCTTATGGTTCAGCAAGCTAAGCTGCAGATCTTGTCCCCGTGGCAAGTTTAGTGTCTCAAATTATGTCACATCATCTTCACTCTCCAACCCTTTTTTGCCTCCTCTTTGCTGCACATAAGTGTTTTTATGACAGTCCTCACACTTGAACCTCCCGCTGTGTCCTGCAGTTATGGAGTACCAGGTGCAGATCAACAACATTAAGGCCAAGCTTCAGGAAACCCGTGCCCGCAAGAAACAGCAGGAGGAGCTCATCATGAAAGTGGAAAACCAGGCCCTCAAAGTAAGCACCGAAAACACTCACACATTTTTCACACGTTCATCCAAAAACTAGGTCTGCATGTACAGAGACATAAACAAGAATATGCAGATGAGCTTGGAGGCAAAATTCTTCATGCAGCATAAATTCTCTCAAGGTGATGTGAAAACCTAAATAACAGCTGATTACACACATTGTTGGAGGACATTATTTTTTTAAATGATTATTTCAAAACCCAGAATATTACATCTCTCCTGCTAGCCTTTTTCTCTGTAAGTTTTTCCATGCACAAAAAAAAGGAGCTGAAAGTTCATTCTTATGCGCAGCACTCTTTAGTGGAGAATTTACAATGAGTGAAACATGAGCAGACACGGCCCTTCCTACGTTGCCATTTAGAGCTCTCATTGCTCAGTGTTTTGGGACCGTCAGAGCCCCATCTCCAGTCGTTATTATCACAGTCACATGGAAAAGGTCAGCTGTCTCTGACTGGCATTCCAAGTGGCCTTTCTGTCAGAGAGGAGATGGTGACACGAGGAGCCCAGGCCGACACACATTTAAAGCCATCACAATTTAATGAGGCTCAGCATGTCGACTCAGACAAACCTTGTTTGCTTCTTTCCACTTACAGAACCGTTTCCAAGCCTTGTTGGATGAGATTATTCAGCAGGAGGAGCGGGAGATGGAGCAGGTAAGAACCTTTTTGTAAAAGCCAAGGATCAGTGCTCACTGTGAGCTTTCTACAGCCTTCAGCACTTTGCATGAATTTATCTTGAATGAATGTCAAATATCATGTCGGTGGATGGTGTTGTGCTTGCTATCCTTTTTAAACCCAACATTTTTCATGCCTAATAGCAAAGTTGAAAACCAATCAAGTGAAATTTAATTCGACAGCAGCTACCAGGGGAGCCCTTTTTGTAGCTATGACATAGTGGCCACCCACTGTCTAGGGTCGTTGTTTGTATTGACAAATGACTGCAGCAAATTAATGTGAAAAGACATGTTAATCATCATCCACTTACCCTCCAATTACACCACGATGCTTTTGGGCATCAATCACGCCTTCTATTTTCTGCTCCAACAGCTGGCCTCCCTGCAGGAGCAGCTGGACTCACTGATAGAGAAGTGACCACCAGGGGGCAGTCACATGTCATCTTCTCGCATACAGGATAGACAAGGAGGAGAAAAGCCTTCATCCAGGGAGAAGGGAGTCTTTATTAGAAGTTGCTGTGTCATTCCTTTAAATTTGGGATTTTCCTATTTTACACAGCACACAGATTTATTCACTCAAAGTTTGTGTTTTTAAGTTGACAAAATGTGTTTGTAGTTGCTGTATGATTAAACTGTTCCACTTCAGTGGTTAATGTTGTCTGGGTGTTTATTGTCAAGTTGTGAGAGCCAAGTTGTCTCTCAGCCAATGTTCACTGCAGGTCAACATTTTTTTTTTTAAATTACCTGTAAGAGAAAGAAGTTACAGAATTTGTTTATTTTTTGTTGTTGTTTATATATTCCTACATTATTGGTACTGATGACCAGCATGGTCACGGTGATCATTAATATTCTGTAGATGCAAGAATCTTTTTTTTGTTTTTATTTTTGAGCTTTTTTTGTTGTAAAATACCTTTTAATGGAATAAGTCTCCAAATGGATGCCTTTAGGTGTTGTGTGCACCATAAGAAATCGAGGTAAAGGGCTGCATGGCCATCTCCAGGCATATTGATGTTTTTATGATGACAATTTGTAATATTATTAGGAGGTTCAAAGTCTGCGGGACCGTTGCTAACCTCCTGAGAAACGTCCACAACAGAAAAAAATCAACTCAAAGATTTAACATGTTCACAAAAAGGAAGAAGAACCAAATAAAGTCAAAGTCGAAACACATAAAACAAGCCAGCAAGATCAAAGCAGATGTATGGGTGAAGACCCACGATGACCCTGCTTTTAAAAGAGAAAACAGAAAAGCTCGTGCTGACAAGCCAGTATTTCAGAGCGAATGTCCTTTTACAGATAAAACATGATTAGGAGCTTTTTGCTAAGTTACATCAGCTCTGGGTTCACAGAGGGAAACAGAATCTGAAATGAAGTTTCATGAAAAGGACAATCTTCACTATGAAAAATGAATTGTGTCCTTTTTAGTAAAACACATGTTACGGGCTTGTGCACAAATCACATCAAAGATTGCATGGCACAGTGACATCATCAAGGTTTCTTGAGTGGAACATATCATCCATTGTCAAAGCTGTCTCAGTTGCAGGCCATGGCTCCTCCAATAGAATAAAAGACACAAAGTATACATTTAAAAGCTCTCCACAAGGGTTGAGAAGGTGACCTTTATGTGGTGGCCTGCTATGAATCCCAGTTTTAATCCCACTGAACATCTGTTGAAAGAGCTGAACCTCTTCACCAGGAGAAGGTACCAATCAAACCTGAGATAGGTTTGCTCAGGTAAGAGGGTGAAACTACCAGTTATGAGCAACAAAAGGGGCTTGGTTTTCATCTGACTCAAGAGTGTACTACAGAATGTCATTTTAAGTGTCCTTGAAATAGATTTGTCCTATATATGTGTATGAATAGTCTGTCTCAGTTTCAAGTTTTGTTTGTTGGCTCAGAATCAGTACTATATCACTTATAATAGTTTTATGCTTTAGTATATTTTAAGAATAAAGATTTGTTGTCTATGCTTATGATCAAAACCATTTAAGGGGGTCAAATTGAAATGGTCACATCTTATAAGTCTCTAGGTATCATTATAGATCAGAATTTAGCATTTACAACTCGCATGTAAAAGCTTGCATCCAAGATGAAACCTTAAGTAAGTTTCTTTTTAGGAAATGAATCTTGTCTCTCTCTGCAAGTGAGGAAACACTTGAATAAGTGTTTTTACCTTTATTGGATTATGGTGATCTTATTTTTATGAATGCACCTGACCAGTACCTAAAGAGCTTGGATACTGCACTGGCTGTGGAAATCATTTACATCACTGTTATCTGTATGCTGCTAAATAGCCATCTCTCTACATCTGCAGACTTTCCCATTGGTTGGCTTTTATCTATAAATCTCTGCTTGGGCTGCATGGTTGTTTCTTATCTGTGTGTCTATATGTGTAAAAACCACAACCAATATGTCATACACTCTTACAGTAATATAAAAATGTTTGTCCCCAAATTCAGAACAGAATTAGGGGAGAAACAAAAGCTTTTAAAAATGCACAGGGTAGCTTTAAATTCACATTTGTGTTCACTTGTCTTTAAGAAATATTGTATTTGTTTCTTTATTTGTTACATGTTTATGTGTTGTATTGGTGGTAACTTCTCCTGGGGAGTGTTGATTAGCAGACTAAGGCCAGATTTAGTTGCTGTTAAACATTGGAAGGATGCTCTCTGTACACTCTCTGGCTCCCAACTGAGGGACAGCTGCATCTTTAGGACATCATTGCGTCACCAGAGCGTTCTTCCTCCAGAATGATCTTTACTCGTTCCAGACTGATCTTGGCCTTTCCCATCCACATAATTCAGCGGTCATCCCTGCCTCTCGCTTCTCCTTCCTACAGGGATTGCCCCCACCAATCACAGGAGTAGGCAAGGGATTAGCTCCTCAGATTAAAGTGGCCATCTCCAAACCCTGTCTAATCCTACCATCTGTCAGAGAGCAGCAATCTAGCCAAGACTCTTGCCACTAGGCTAATCAGAAAGTCAAAAGAACACACCTAGAGGGAGAAAGAAATTTTGAAAACACACTTTTCTGTTTCTCAAGTCAACATGGCAATGGAAGAGACATACCTTCTCAACTATCCAGGTGTGAGGAAGAAAATTCTGGCAGGAGGCAGTGGACCATTACCTCACTTTCCACCTGGGACAAAGGTATTCTAAATTGATGTTAACGTGATAACCTAATCGCTATTTAAACTCAGAGAGTTGAAGACAATGATTCCCCGTACAATAATAACCATTGTGGAGTAATTCATGTTGCATGGGGAAAAAAAAGGTCTATCTTGTCTATTTTTAGCTGTGTGTTGCAATGCCCACTTCAATTAGATTCTGTTGAATTATTCATGAAGTTAGAAAATTTATTCTGTATCTGGCTCATGCACACAGAGCAAACATTTGGTCAACCAAATTGCAACATGTTTTTTGGCACTGTATCTTTGTTTCTGTGCATCCACTGATCTGCTGGTTTCCGACTTTTCCCTTCCTAGTCACATCCCTCCATATGGCACAGAGCCTGGACACTGTGACAAATATTTTCCATGACAATGCCAGCATGAATTTCCATTTACCTGTGTGCCTGTGTGTGGATGTGTGCGTTCCCTCCCCAGTGAGGTGATTCCCATTTGTTCACACAGTTATCAGACTGTTACGATTACACACAATCTGTCAGGCTATAAATAAGGTTAGATGGATCCGACATTATTTTTAAGTCAGGGTGACGTTAAAGCCTTGACGACTCTTTTAGATGCACGCAAACAGATGAAATTGATTTTTTAAAAACTGGTGTGATGTCTGAAACATATCATGCATGTCATTCTGTTTAAAAGTACTTATTGTAAATTATATTTAAAAAAATCTATAAGAAAATCATTTTCAAGTTAAATCTGAATTTTTTTTTTTTTAATTTGGAAATGACAAAAGTAGCTTTTTTTGTCCGTTTGTCCAATGTACAATAGCTTTCTTGATGAAATTCAAAACTATTTTTGTTTTGGCCATTGATTTAAAGGTCTTTTAAAGTTTGCAATCAATGGAACAAATTAGCATTCGCTAGAAAAGGACAATCAATAGGCTTTGAGAAGATGTGGTAGATCCTTTATATTGACTGCAGAAAATTCTTTAAGAAAACTGTTTCAAGATTTAGGTGGTGACTTAAGTATGTGCAGACAAACTAGCATTTTTTTTTTATTATTATTATCTCTATATAGTGCTGTGAAAATGTATTTGCCATCTTTCTGATATATATATATATTTACATATTTGTCACATTTACATGTTTCAGGTGGTCAAATTAATTTTAATATTGGAAAGAGATAATGCGAGTGTTTTTAAATGATGATTTCCTTCATCAAGAGAAAAAAACTTATCCAAACCTCTCCTTATGTGGAAAAGTAATTGCCCTCTAAAGCTAGAAACTGGTTGGCAGCAAGAATTGTAATCAAGCATTTGTGACAGCTGGAAATGAGTCTTTCATATTGCTGTGGAGAATTTTTGCCCCGCTCTTCTTTGCAGAATTGTTTTAATTCAGCCACATTAGAGGGGTTTCGAGGTCATCTCAAATTTATGTCCAAACTTACGGCCTCTCAAAAACCTTCATTTTGTTGTTATTACGCCGAGGTGGAATTCCTGGTGTGTTTTAGATCATTATCCTGCTCCACAACCCAAGTGTGCTTGGGACAAAGTGATGGCTGGACATTCTCCTTCAACATTTTCTGGAAGAGAGAAAAATTTATGCTTCCATGAATTACAGCAAGTCATCCAGATTCTGAAACATCAAAGCAGCCCCAGACCATCACGCCACCATGTTTTGCTGTTGGTATGATGTCCTTTTAATGAAATGCTGGGTTATGTTTATGCCAGGTGTAATGGGACATAATATTTTTCTAAAAGTCTTCAGGATGTTTTCAATCAAGAAGTTTTATAGCAAATGTGAGATGAGCCTTTGTGATCTTTTTGGTCAGCAGTAGTTTTTACTTTGGAACTCTCCCATGGATGCCATTTTTGCCTCGTCTTTCTTATTGTTGCATCATGAACACTGACTTTAACTGTGGCAAGTGAGGCCTGCAGTTCTTTAGATGTTGTTCTGGGTTCTTTTGAGACCTCGTGGATGAGTTGATGCTCTTGAAGTAATTTTTGTAGGCAGGCCACTGCTAAGAACATTCACCACTGTTCCAAGTTTTCTCTGTTTGTGGATAATGACTCTCATTGTGGAGTCTCAAAGCATTAGAAATGACTTTTTCCTTCCCAGACTGATAGATGTCAGGGACTTTGTTTCTCATCTGTTCTTAAGTTTCTTTATGTGTTGCTTTTTGGGCTCTTTTAGCTTATTTCACTTTGTCAGAGAGGTTCTATTTCTCGATTCAAAAGGTCTGGCAGCAGTCAGGCTGGGTGTGAAAACAAAAAATGCAGTTAATCAGAACTAATTCCTGACTTAACAAAAGAGGACAATTAATTTTCCACACAGGCCCAGCTACATTTAGATAGCTTTTCCCCCTTTAACAAATAAAATCATTATCAAAACTGTATTTTATACTTACTCAGCTTATCTTTGTCTTGTATTGTAAACAACTTGATTGTGGAAAATTTGGTTGTTTTTCATGAAATATGTAAATGTTACAAAAATGCAAAAAGCTAAGAAATCAGGAAGGGGCCGAATGTTTTTCACAACACTGTATATTAAATATTTTGTTGAGAAATCAGTGGCCACTTTTATGTGTCTAATGAAGTCTCCACTGACCGTAGTTTATGTCATTAATCTCTACTCTTGTACTCTCCCTGTTCCCACTTTCCAAGCTGGTTTTCCACTTCCAGACACTGTTGGACAACTTCGAGAGGACAGTCATCGATGACAGCCGACTAGCTGGCAGACCGGCAGAGATCTTTGTCGGAAAGATGTTCAAGATGGAAGTCTGGGAGACCCTGTTGACGTCCATGCGCGTTGGAGAGGTGGCTGAGTTCTGGTGTGACGCCATTGTGAGTTGGGTTACACACTCACACACGCACATTCTGAGATATCCGGCCCTTGAGAGGATGTAATAAGTGTTCATGACTGCGAAAGGGAAGCTTTTACTCCTCATTATGATGCACATGAATCAACGTTCTGTAGCCTCCTACATGCTCAGTAATATAAACATAAACAAAGCAATCTCTTTGTGCAATTTTTTTCCCTGTTTTTCCTTCTGGAGGAAAATGTCATTTGCAAGTAAAATTGTGCGACTTCTTGTGTTTTTTCTTGTAAGGCTGATTGGCACGGGCTGGCAGTACCAGAGGGTTAGCATGATTAAGTGCTTCTATGTTTTATTCTAGACGTTGCGTTCATGATTTTGTTGATGTGCTAATTTCACAGCACACAGGCTTATACCCCATTGTGTCCAAGGGAATGAGGCTGATCGCTCAAGGGAAAGACCCTCTAGAGGGTCAGAGACACATGTGCGGAATGGGAAACCTGTTTCACTATCACTCCACGGGTTTCCCAGAGCTGGATGAGCTGATGCGGACTCCTCAGCCGCTTATATTTATCATGGAGCTGCTGCAGGTAAGCATCGGTGGCAGTGGCAGTGAATAGCGGAAGAGGAGAATGAACAGCTTTTCCCAGTTTTTAGCTTACGCTACACTCTTTTCTAAAATCTACTGACAGCACTGACTAAAGTGCCTCTCTGTTTAAAATATTCAGCTTTGAAATATTATATTTTCAAAAACAAGCTTGAGACTCACCAGCGAGTCCAGTATTGGTGCCAGTAAATTAACATTATTTCTGTTTCACATGAGCTGACAAATCCTCAGGGGTGGAAGAATTTAGATCCTTTACTTAATGTCTCGATGCATGCTCAATGATCCAAGTAAGGAAATCCCAAAAAGTTGACTGTATTCATCTGGACCAAGGGTTTCAGTGGGAGAAGTGTTTTGCACTCATCTAAGTGACTTCTTCATTCTCCAAAAGTAGATCCTTTACCTAAGTAAAAGTATGATTATCACAAAGTAAAAGTACATAAGCAAAGTTTAAAGTTAAACAATTATCATTGCTATTGGTGGACATAACTACTAACTGTAGCTTTAAATAACTGTTATCAAATAGACAAATTTCTCACCATACTGTAATTGAACAGAGGCGTGCTTTGTACCTGTTTAGCATTCACTTGCATCATTTATCTTCTTCTCCTAACCCTGCTGCACGCAGGTAGGAGACCCTATGTCCTACCACAGAGAGTCGTGGATGATGGAAAAGGATGAAAAGCTGCAGACAGTGCCAGTTCTCCACATGCAGGGCAATGCTCTGGTCAGACAGAAGAAATACAGAGAGGCCGCCAGCAAGTACAAAGAAGCTGTCCTGCTGCTAAAAACTGTCCAGTCTAGGGTGAGTGAAGAGTGGTTGGAAGAGAGGTGGGATGTAGGCAGGGTG